>APFE030009955.1:42145-67435 GCA_000404065.3 Pinus taeda
CCAACTCCCTCCCAAAAATGCACATTTTTTCCTCTCAGTTGAGCAGACTATGGCATGTGCAGTTGAGTTGATCGGTCCCTCCGCGACCGAGAAAAAATGACCTGCATGCATTAGTTGTTTCTCCCAAGGCAACATGCAAATGAATCCCTTGTATCAAGGATATATTTTTAGCAGTTGGAGGTTACATGCAAGGATCATTTCAGAAACCTCCCACCAAGTGTCGCTTTCCCTAGATTTGTGGCATGCACATAGCAACCTTGATTTTATCAAAACTCATGAACCAGGCACTGTAGAGTTCATTCCTCACATCAAACTTGCAGTTCTAACATACCACAACGCATCTAGGAGCCATCAGCACATTCAGCTCAGTTTTTTTTGGAGTAAGCCCGCTTTCCATGTCTTGTGTTACATTTCTGTCACTTTTTGTGTTTCACTTCATATGAATATTGTCTGCTTGATTTCAATGATCGTTTGATATCGTTTTGATACATACTAGCTTGTACTAGCACTGTTTCAGTTTTCGCTAACATCTCATTGCTGTCGCATGCATGAAACATTTTTTCATGAAGGGTCACTGATTTGGCGACTCATCTCACCCACATTCATGTTGTTCCATTTTATGAATCTGTAATTCACCGTTTGCATGCACAATCATTCACTTATGCTTACACTTAGTATCACCATGCATTCGCATTCACATTCCCTTTCAGTTGCCCATCTAAGAGTCTGGGAAAAATTGGCCCGGACTTTGCCTCACCAAGATAGCATTGCGCAAACCTGAGAGGGATGGTTCTGTCTTCCTCTCAAGAAATGTGCATCTCTACCCAGTGACTGTCCTACAGTCTTTCATTACATAATTATGAGGGACAGTGACTACTGGCCCATAAAATTGCACAATGCAGTCACTGAGCCTACAACCATTTCCAACTAAGATTACGCATTGTGCAATTACAATAGTTAACAACTAGACTGGACTGTGCATTTCATAGTTCCAGTAGCTAGTCAGTCTCCTAGTAGCCCAGACTATGCCTTGCATAGTCTTGGCAGCCAGTCTCTTGACCTCTCAGTGTAAATTGTGCAACCTTCCTGATCAGTCACACAGGTATGTTGCAAGTTAGTTATCACGTTAATTTTGGTTTTCGACTGACAGATTGCTTGCCATGAGTGTTGCCATGTCTCTAGGTATCACAAGTGTTCATATGCCTCCCAGCAGCATAAGTACAATGGTTTCCAAGAGAGCAGAGTCGAAGAAACTGTTCATAGCACACTTGGGGATGCAGTCGATCAAGTGTCTATGGACTTGTGTACCCATGAAGAAATCAAGTTGTTCATAGACAAGGACATCAAGATATGACAGAAGCAACATCACAATGAGCAACATCATGAACAACAACTGAAGTTAGCATACTGGATGCAATGAATGCAAGAGGAAGGTTGTTGACAACAGAAAGGCAGAACAAAGTTGCAAGCTCAAGAAGATCCTCTTTTGGTGAAAGCAACTTTGGAGAGTCACACTATGAAGTGACAGTGCGACATGAATATCACACGAAGGTAGAGAACAGAATAGAGAAGGAGTTGTATGTGCTCAAGAAACAACTCAAGGAAGAACAGGAGCTACATATAAAAGAGAATGAGTTGTAGAAAGAACATTTACAACAGCGAGTGCAACATGCACTCATAGATGAAATTGCACCCGTACAAGTTAAAGATCCCTCCTAGTAGCTGGCATGGAGCAGACATGGTGATTAGTGTTTTCGATCACATGCAAGGGAATTTAGCAGAATGCATGTCATCATGTGCACGCATGCGATCTCACCCACTTCAACACACTCACAGAGGCAAAGACAAGAAGCAAGTCCAACTAGAGCTGAGCATGTAGTTTACAGTTGATGTGCATGACCACCAACACACACTACAAGATCAACACGAACACTATGCATCAGTGTGTTTGTGGCTTGATTGCACCGAAGAAGACCACGCGCATGTTAGCAGAAGATTTGGATGGAGGAGTCACACTAATGCACCCAAATGCAATGGAGGTAAGAGTTCTCTTCAGAAATATGTCATCATGGAGAGCATGCACACCATCATGAATGACCAAGATTGCCATCAGCTCACCACCTTCACCATCACAAGCATGTCGAAGATTTGGTCTCACCAAAAAGAATCGAGTTTCAGTGATATCTTGCATCGCTTGCTCAAGCCATTTTGTTTCACATGGGCACATGTGCATTGTAATGTAATGTCTTGTCAAGTGGAATTTCAAGGGTTAATAGTTGGATGTAACAACCATAGAGTAGATGAAGAGTCATGAGGGTAGATGAACTGTCACAAAGGGAAATGTAAAGGGTCACCCCACCATTTGCTATAAATGGAACCTCATAACTCATTGTAAAGGCTTTTGGTCAGCCAAGCTTCCACTAAGACTATCTTGGGGAGAGCTTGGAGAGTATTGTAACGAGCCTTGGCTTCTCCACTGCACAGAGCTAGTACATATATTTGGAGGAGTAGGTGGTTGTGGCTGTAACATTCCACTATCGGAACTAGTGGTTAGATATGGATGTATTGTATGACTGGAACTTACACTTCTTAATATAACAAGAGCCAACATGTTTCATGCATATTTTGTATTGTATTCTATGCTACCTGGTTTACTCTAAATGATATATGTATTGGTTTTCTTACACATGCATGTATAGCTATTTGTGTATGTCTGTATGAATCTTTTTGAAATGTGTTGTTGGTTTAACGATCACTTTGGATTTCTTGCTAACTTTCCTTCCATGTTGTGATGCATATTCGCTCGTGTGTTCCCTTCTTAACTGCGTGTTGTCACAGGTTTCCAAGGGGCGCACTCATCTCAACCCCGTGTGTTAGAAACTCTCATGCACCTTCCTTGGCTCACTACAGCTATCACACCCTTGCTACCAACAGAGTTATCTTACTTGCCTCTGTGCGGAATCACGATTAAGGCATTACCATACGGCCCACTGTTGGGACTCCTACACCAAACAGTCTATGGTCTAATTGGGACTTCTTATTGAGGAGATCCCTTACATGTTAGAGGGTTGAGGACCATCAACATTTTGGTGCTAGAAGGAGGTCCAGATGACAAGTTGAGTCCTCACATCTACTTTGAATCTCTACATATCTATCACAACTAACTACCGAGTTTCTCCTCTGGAGTGTATGTCTTATGGAAACGATTTCATCATCTCGAAAAATCTCTTGGATAACTTGTCTCATAAAACATATGAGGGTGGAGGCCACATAACCTTGGTTAGGCACACGGTCGACATTGTAGGCTCATGCGAAAGACATGGATTCTTTGAAGAATACATGAGCTGCGCATTGTTCATCTACATGCTTCGATGGCATCCAATGCACTCATGTGCCACGCTGCCTGAAAAATCTATTCATTCTATTGTTCATCTGGTCATAGAGATAGATCGTGGTTTCAATCACTATAACTATAAAGCACTCAACAAAGAAATTCTGTAATTACGAAAAGCACTCGATGAACCTGTTGAACAATTTTACACACACTTTTGTAATCTTGTATACCGATTCCCTGAAGATGATATTGATTGGGAATTTCTCGATGGAAGATTTGAGTATCTTCTTCACATATCTGAACCCCACTCAACACACTTTGGTGATGGAGTTGCACAATCATAGGCAGGCACAGTTTTTGTCACAAATGATTGTCCGCCTTCACCTCATCAAACAACTCCACCACTGCGGAGTGATGTGGGATATCATGCACACACATTTGTTGAACTGTCACATTCTCCCACCCCACCATCTCTTGATATATGCCTAAATTTTTCTTTCAAGCCTATTAGTTTTCATGTGGATTCATTCCCTCAACCTCCATCCCCGCATTTTGTTGATCCTCCGGATTGTACTGTCTTGTGTTCTCCCATTCCAGGCTCCTCAACTATTGTGAACGAGGATCAATTTGTCAACGGATTTGGTGTTATGTAGCAAACCTGTGCCATCATTCTTGATAAGTGTGTGTAGGAATCTAAAGAATAACCTGTGGTGCAGGATGACTCCCTTCTAGTCGTGCCTCATCTACTTCATCTTGGCATCCCTTGTGATTCTGCCACCACTGATTTCCCCTGTGAAAACCCATTTTCAGATATTTCTACTTCTGATCATTCATAGGACACGTCGGATGTCAGTCTGTCATTACATTGCAGAGAGGACACATCTTCATTTGAAAACCCATCCAATCTGTCATCTGTCATTTATGAAAACATAGAGGGTGAACATCTTTTCTTCTCATCTACTCCTTTGCCCAATTCATCAAATCATGAGGATGCCGACAAACATCTTGAATTTTCTGATCTTGGTTATCGTGATCTCTTTACTTTTCCATCTAATCACAATGTTGATTTAATCGTTGTTAATTTTTCTAAGACACTAGTCTACGATGATATATCTGTCAATGAAGTCGAAACCCCACAGGTTGTCAAGGCACTTCAGCTCGAGCTAATGGTTATGTTAGGCTCTTGTTGTCTTGAGGTTGGTTTCACTTCTGGTCAAGAAATTGTTGAAACACTCAAGGCTCCTCATCACTCTCTACTTTGCATTCAAGATCAACCAAACACCCATATTTCACTTCCTCCACTCAAACTACATGATCCCATCGCTCATGAGTTGGAGGAATCTTACACTGCAAGCACACATGCACAACATAAGTGGTCTACCTTTCTCACATTTGCTTGTATATCACAGTCAAGAGAATGCATAAACTCAACATCTACATGTAGTATAGCACAACACCATGGCAAGTCCACAGAGTGCATGTCATGCACTTTCACTGATTTTTGTTCTATGGACGCTTTTAAACTTGAAGTGTGTTTGTCTTCACTATTGCATCTTCCTTGTTTGCTGGTTCGCATAACTATCTTGTTCACGAACCGTGCCTTCACCAACATGGGTCAACCAATGCGCCGATGGCTGCATTGGAACTACCACTTCACATGAGATGATCCATGCACCATTAGCTTAGGAGTAGGAGTAGTGTTTTATTTCAGTCTGTTTGCTTGCATGCTTGTTTACTTACTTGCTTTGTTTGTTTGTTTGTGTGATTGCTTGTTTTCTTACTCGCTCTGCTTTCGCTTTTTCCTTCGCTTTGTTGATTGTTTGTTTGCTTGTTTCGTTAGTAGGTTAGTTTCACATGAAACCATGTACGACTCTTGAAACAAGCTGGGTAAAGTATAAAAGGCCTTGTGTAGCTATCACTACTTGGTTATCTATCATCCTGCCTTTATATGAAGAACTTGTTACCTTTTGTCCATGATACGTCAATGGAAAATACGTATTGTTCAAAGTGAACCTTGGTGAAAACACAATGCTTGCGTGCTAACTAGTGTCACCTAATCTAGTTGATTGTTTTTGGGTTAACCCTTGTCAGCTCAGTCAAGTAGAGTAAGGTGAGGGGGGAAACCTTAACAGGCACGTCAAAGGTATAATAAATTACTTCTCTGCAGGAACAACCTCTTCTACTATCAATAAGTTAGGATCCCTCTTCCACTTCTGAAATGAATAAGTGTTGTGCACAGTTATGAAGATGAAAAATAAAAAAAATGAAAAAGTGAAAAAAGTTTGAAAAAAATGAAAATGAATAAGGTGAAAGAAGAGAAAGTATTCCTGCACAGAGAGGTGATGCAAGTAACTTCGTTGGGGTACTAACCAGCTCGTTGGAAGCAGAGTCATGCTTGTGTTCCTATGTGACTCCACCAGGGTAGTGTCTAAGCCTACTGGTAATGGAGCAACACTAGAGATGAAACTAAGACTCTCACAACTACACTGCTTATGCACCAATATACGCCTCAACCCCAATTGAAACAACTATGTTGCATTGGCTTCAAATGTGTGTCAATCGACCAAGAGCTTGGTAGATTCTACATCTTACAATCAAGTTAGTGTGGAAGCCAAGAGGAACTAAGAACTAAAAAATACTTCTGGAGGTGTTAGACTTGTTTTTCATGAACAAGGTCCATTCAAAGAGCTAGAGTTCTCCTAGTGTGTTGCCAAATGTTGTAGCAACTACAACCACCCTCCAAAATTTTTCCTCAGCTTCGTTTTGGAGCCTCACTTCCAACCTTTCACAACAACATGTCTTCTTGCTTCTTCAAGTACACAAATTTTAGTAATTTTCATGTAAATAGACAACCTTTATCAGATCTTGTTGCACTCCCCTCACAGGCTATTCTCCCGGACTTGGTCTAGCAACAGGTTGAGTAGGTCCCTGAAAAATTTGCACAATTCTACAGGGAAACTAGCCTTCCCACAAGAAATTGTGTAATTTTGTCTGGAAACCTATAGGGTTCTAGAATTGTGCAATTCTGTCATTCAGGATTCATTCAGAAAATTGCGCAATTCTTCCTAGCAAGGATGTTCAACCCAGGAATTGTGCAATCCTGGGCAGTAGTCAACTTCTCTAGCCAAAAATTGTGCAAATCTCTTGGGAAGCCAGCCTAGCTCCCTCCTAGAAATGTGCATTTTTTCCTCCCAACTGAGCAGACTATGGCATGTGGAGTTGAGTTAACTGGTTCCTTCCGAGTCGAGCAAAACTGACTTGCATGCATGGGCTACTTCTCCCAAGGCAACATGCAAAGGAATCCCTTGTATGAGGGATCTATTTTTAGCAGTTGGAGGTTACATGCAAGGATCATTTCAAAAACCTCCCATGAAGTGTCGCTTTCCCTAGATTTGTGGCATGCACGTCACAACCTTGATTTTATCAAAACTCATGAACCAGACACTGCAGATATCATTCCTCACATCAACCTTGTAGATCTGACATACCACATCACATCTAGGAGTTGTTGACACATTCAACTAAGTTGTTTTGGCATAAGCCCACTTTCCATGTCTTGTGTTGCATTTTTGGCACTTTTTGTATTTTGCTTCGTATGAATGTTGTCTGCTTGACTTCAGTGAGTGTTTGCTGTCGTTTTGATGCATACTAGCTTGTACTAGCATCATTTCAGTTTTCGTTAACATCTCACTATTTTCGCAAGCATGAAATTCTTTTTCACGAACGATCATCGATTTGGCAACTCGTCTCCCCTAGATGCATGTTGTTCCATTTTCTGATTCTGTCATTCACTGTTTGCATGCACAACCATTCACTTATGCTTACACTAAGTATCACCATGCATTCACATTCACATTACCTTTCAGTTGCCCATCAGCGAGTCTGGGCAGCTTTGGCCTGGTCTCTGCCTCACCAAGACAGCATTGCGCAAACCTGAGAGGGAAGGATCTGTCTTCCTCTTAGGAAATGCACATTTTTTCCCAGTGACTATCGTCCAGTATTGCATTGTGCAATTCTAAGGAACAGTGACTGCTGGCCCAGAAAATTGTGGAATGTAGTCACTAAGCCTACAACCATTGCTTTCCGAGATTGTGTATTGCACAATTCCAACAGTCAGCAGCCAGACTGGACTATGCAATGTGCAGTTCCAGTAGTTAGTCAACCTCCTAGCAACCTAGACTCTGCCTTGCACAGTCTTGATAGTCAGTCACCCGACCTCCCGATGGAAATTTGCAACCTTCATGATCAATCACACAAGTATGTTACAAGTTAGTTCTCATGTTCATTTTGGTTTTCGACTGACAGATTTCTTGCTATGAGTGTTTCCATGTTTCTATGGACTTGCCTACCCACGAAGACATCAAGTTGTTCATAGACAAGGACATCAAGATATGACAACAACAACATCACAATGAGCAGCATCATGAACAACAGCTAAAGGAAGCATATCAGATGCAACGAATGCAAAAGGAAGGTTGTTGAAAACACAGAGGCAGAACAAAGCTGCAAGCTCAAGCAGATCCACTTCTAGTGAAAGCAACTTTGGAGACTTAAGCTATGAAGTGACATCACGACATGAAGATCACGCGAAGACAGAGAACAGAGTAGATAAGGAGTTGTATGTGCTCAAGTAACAACTCAAGGAAGATCAAAATATGCATAGTGAAGAGAATGAGTTGCATCAAGAACATCTACAGCAGTGGGTGAAACATGCACTCATAGATGAGACTGCTCTCGTACAAGTTAAAGATACATCCCAGTAGCTGGCACAGAGTAGACATGGTGATCAATGTTGTTGATCACATGCAAGGGAATTTAGCAGCACGCATGTCATTGTGCACATGCATGCGGTCTCACCCATTTCAGCACACTCACCGGGGCAAAGACAAGAAGCAAGTCCAATTGGAGCTGAACATGTAGTTGACAATTGATGCGCATGACCACCAGCACACACTGCAAGATCAACACAGACACTATGCATCAGTGTGTTGCCAGTTCGGCTGCACCCAAGAAGACCATGCGCATGTTAGCAGACAAGTTGGATGGAGGAGCCACATCAATGCACCTGGATGCAACAGAGACAAGAGTTCACTTCAACAAGATTTCACCATGGAGCACATGCACACCATCACGGATGGCCAAGCTTGGCATCAACTCACCACCTTCACCATCACAAGCATGTCAAAGAGTTGGTCTCACCACAACAGACTGAGTGTCATTGATGTCTTGCATGGCTTGCTCAAGCCATTTTGTCTCACATGGGCACATGTGCATTGTAATGTAACGTCTTGTCAAGTGGAAGTTCAAGTGTCGATAGTTGGATGTAACATCCATAGAGTAGATGAAGAGTCATGAGGGTAGATGAACTGCCACAAAGGGGAATCTCAAGGGTCACCCCACCCTTTGCTATAAATAGAACCTCTTAACTCATTGTAAAGGCTTTTTCTCAACCAAGATTCCAATAAGACTATCTTGGGGAGAGCTTGGAGAGTATTGTATCGAGCCTTGGCTTCTACACTATGCAGAGCTAGTACATCTCTTTGGAGGAGCAGGTGGTTGTCACTATAACGTTCCGCTATCGGAACTAGTGGTTAGACATGGATGTATTGTATGATTGGAACTTACACTTCTTAATATAACAAGAGCCAGCGCATTGCATGCTTATGTTGTATTGTATTCTATGTTATGTGGTTTACTCTAAATGATATATGTGTTGGTTTGCTTACACATGCATGTATAGCTATCTGTGTATGTATGTATGTATGTATGTATGAATATTTTTGAAATGTGTTGTTGGTTTAACCATCAATTTGGATTTCCTGCTAACTTTCCTTCCATGTTGTGATGCATCTTCACTCGTGTGTTCCCTTCTTAACTACGTGCTATCACAGGTTTCCAAGGGGTGCACTCATCTCAACCCCCATGTGTTAGAACCTCTCATGCACCTTCCTTGGCTCACTACAGTTGTCACATCCTTTCTACCAACAGAGTTATCTTACTTGTCTCTGTGCGAAGTCATGGTCAAGGCAGTACCATATGACCCATTTCTTGGACTCCTACACCAAACGACCCGAGGTCTAATTGGGACTTCTTACCGGGGAGATCCCTTTACATGTTGGCAGGTCCAACACTGTCAACAACTTCATAGTTTCTATTATCATGACATTTATGGAAGCTCCTAGATCAATTAAAGTTTTAGGAACTGAAAAATTATTGATTCAAATGGTAACCATAGGTATCCTTGGATCAGTATATTTTTCAATTGTTGATTTTTCAAACATGAGACTAGCTAGTTTTCTGATGACTTGGATTGTGGGTGGATCTCTTTTATTTCTGCAAGTTTTCTTAATGCATAATTCCTTTATTGTTTTTGTGTAAATTGGAATATCTTTGATGGCTTGCAATAAAGGAATTTTGACATAATAATTCTTTAATTCATCTATGATATCAAATTTAGGAAGAGAAATTGAAGTTTTCTGATCAACTAACCTTTCTGGGAAAGGTGGTGTTTGATTCATAATGGTTTTTCTTTTCTGAATTTCATTCCTTGGATTAGACTTTTCATATTGTTCTCCTTCTTCAATTTTCTCTTCTATGATTGGTGGAGAATCTTTTTGGAGAATTTTTCTTAACCTCAAGTGGATATCTTGAATAGGAAGAATAGAATAGGTAGGAAATAATGTTGTTTCTTCCACATTATAGGCTTTCCTCTCCACTCTGTTACTCGAATTTGCTACTGGCTGAGCTGGTAATTGTGTTGGTCTGGGTGGTGGTTGGTTAGAAGGCAGCTGAAGCTGTTGAGGTTGAGTTAGTGCAGGAATTGACTGTTGTGTGAATGGATTTGATTGAGGGGATTGCTGGAATTGTCGATATGGAAATGACTGTTGAGGATATGGCTGTTGATATGACTGTTGGGGATAAGAGTGATATTTTTGAGGGTGAAATTTTTGGGTAGGTTGGGCTCCATAAGCATAGTCTCACCAGCTTTGTGAAGGTTGGCTTTGGTTTTGCTGAGGAGGCCAAACCTGCCATGGAATAGGAGTATTCCATGAATTTTGATACCAAAAATTCTAGGGAATTTGTTGAGGAAACTATTGAGATGTATTTGCAAAATGTGGTTGCCAAGGTCTTCTTGGTGCCATATAATAAAATCCTTGATTTTGTTCTAATTTTCCTGCTTGCAAATATTTTAATGTTGGACAATCGTCTGTAGCATGCTTTTATGTACAAAGCCCACAAACGTGTATATTATCCAAAGGACATTCTCGTAAAAGATGCTTCTTCCTACACTCAGGAAAAAAGATTGACATTGTTTGTTGTTCATGTTGTTGTTTCTTCTTTTCTTTTAATACATCAACTTGTGTTCCTAAGGTGCTCAAAAGATCTATTTTAAAGTTTTCTAACTAACTCCCTATTTTTTCTCTTGGCATTCCTCCTATTGCTGGTTTAGAAGCTCTAGAAGTTATATCTCTTTTTCCTGTTTTAACTCTACCTTTAGAGTACTTTTGACATAATTAAGCAGTTTCATCAAATGGTAAGTATGAAATATCTCATTTACCCATTACATTGAGAATATCAAGATATTCATCTCATATTCCTTTCACAGAAATTGTTCTAATGGTGTAAGGATTTAGAGAATGTTGTTTGGATTTTTGCAGGTTGTAAAGAAATCGATCTAAATATTTTTTCAAACTCTCATCTTCTTGTTGAGACATTCTAAAAATATCTTCTTTTGAATATCTAGGCCCACCATAGGCTTGATATTTCTTAAGAAAATTTTTCTTCATTTCTTCCCGAGAAGTAATAGAGTGTTTTGGTAATCCCATAAACCATTTTAATGCATCTTCTTTAAGAATAGGAGGAAAAAGATGAAGCTTATGTGTATCATCAGTATAACCATAAGTTCTACATAAGATATCAAATTCAAACATGAATGAATCAAGATCTTCAGAAGACATTCCATAAAAATTTGGTAAAATTGAAGGTGGAATATTCTTCATTTTTACCTATTCTCCTAGAATTTCTCTAGTATCTACAATTGGAAATCCAAAAGTAGCTTCTTCATCATTTTCTATTTCTACATCTTGTCTTCTCTTACGATCATATCCTCTTTTGGCATCTTCTTCTATTTTCCTTTCTACTTCTCTTCTTCTTTGCCATTCATTTTGTTGCTTTTCATATTGTAACCTTTGTTCTAGAGTGAGGATGGTAGATCCCTGCCCTGCTTATGCCATATATTTTTTAGTAGTTTCAAATGTTTCAGTAACAACTTGAGATTCAACTTGATTTATTTGTTCAAAGATAGGCTGATCTATTTGTTCAAGAATGGGTTGATCAATCGGTTTTCTTGTCTCTCTTTGTTTTCCTATGGAAGATGCTCCTATGTGTTTCTGTTTTTTCTTCACTTCATAAGCTAACAAAGCTTGTCTTTCAACAAGAGTTAACCTTTGTCTTGAACGTTTGTTTTCCTCTAACTCCTCCAAAGTTGGTTTTCTAGCAATTGGTGTAGTTAATTCAAATGGAGGTATGCTTCTACCAATGGTTTAGTAATTGGGGGGTCTTGTTTTGTGTATGTATCCTTTTCATCTCTTTGTCTACGCATAAATGACCATAATGAAAAATCCTATTTACTTTTTATGTTTATGTTTTGTTTTTTTTTTTTTTTTATGTTTTTGTTTAAATCTTTGTATTTTGATTAAATCTAAATATGCTTCCTCAACAACGATGCCAAAAATGTAAGTTCAATTTATGTAGTAAACTAACACGTGTTTTACTTGTCAATCCGAGTTTGCAGACTTGGAAACATGTCCAAAGTATATGGATTTTAGGTGAACTCAATTTAGGAAGGCATGACTAAAAATTTAAAGGAAGTGAAAATTACAAATATATTCTAAGTTTTAAAAGACTAAAAAGTTTCTGGTTCAAGATGCAGCAAGCAAGAGAAGTGGCTCCTAACTTAGGAGGTCCTAGTTTTCTTTCCTCACAGTATTGTCACCAAGAAGAGAAACTAAAGAGTAGTGGTTTGTAATGTGTAGATAGCAAGAGAAGAGACTCATAATTTAGAAGGTTTTGGTTGTCCTTCCTCATAGTTATACTCCAATAACATTTCCATTGCATCAAATAAAAAAAAACTAGATTTCAAGAAATTATACAAGAAATGACAGAGAAGATGATGAGAGAATAGAAGGTACCTTCCCCATCCGAGAGACCAATGGGGACATGAAAATGAAAAACATAAGTCCCTCAGCCTTACCTCACTTCCATGGATTGACTACTGAAGACCCTGATACCTTCTTGTTTGAGTTTGCTGTCCTTTGTCGAACTTATGACTATGCTGAGGACGAGTAAAAGTTGAAACTCTTTCCTTCTACCCTCAAGGATGCAACACTCCACTGGTTCATGGGGTTACCTGGAAACAGTATCACCACTTGAGCTCAGATGCAGCAAGCCTTTAACAACAAATACCCGGACTACTGCAGGTCCAAGGAAACAAAGGGAGAAATCTTCCAGATGACCATGGGAAATGACGAATCTTTAGAATACTACGAGGAAAGGTTCCAAATTAGCTATAAATGGGCCAGGTGCACACTTGACCCTGAATCTCTGAAGGTGGTTCTACTCTGAGGAGTCCCTGAAGACCTTATAGATACCCTCCATTTGCTAGCTGGAGGGGACATCTACCAACTACCTTATGAGGACATAAAGACCGTGTTTAGAAACCATTCTAGGGTAGCCCGGAAAAGAGGTAGGGGGAATCCACTTTTAGCTAGTGCTTCCCTCTCCAAGCATGAGTTTGCTAATCAGATGGAAGACCTCAAAAGTGAGGTGAGATAGACCATTGCCATGCAGCTTGATACTTTCTGAATCCAACAAAAGAAAGAGGAAGCTGAGAGAGCTTTGGCCATTTTTTGTCCCAGATGTACGAGGAAGCACCCTAAGAACGAGTGTCCATTGCACTCAGTAGAGGTATGTTTCGTTTGTGAGGAAGACCACCCCACAAACCAATGCCCAAGCTTACCCGGATTTAAAGCCATGTACCAAGGGACTGAGGCAACCACTGAACCTCTCTACTTCCTCAACCAAAGGAGGCCGCATGGGCCCAGGCCTTACCAGCAGGGGATGCAAGGGACATCCCAAGCTTATTATAGCCCCAACCAATCTACTCACATACCTTATTGGGGCCCCCTTGCTCATCCTTCCTGGTCCGCAACTCCTCCGTGGTCTTATCCATCTCAATACCATACTCAACCCACTTCTCATTCATTTCACTCACATGTCCAGCCACAACCTCAGTGGAATGCACCTCAACCAGGGTGGAGACCCCAATACAACTCTCCTCCCACCATTCTGCCTCCACCACCGGCTCAACCACAACCATTGCCTCCTGCTCCTCCAAGACAACCCCAGATGCCTACTCAACCGAACCCAAACCCCAACAACCGATAGGCCCAGTAGGTATACACTGGGGAGACAACATGCCCTACCTATGCTGTGGAGATCCAGGAGATCAACCTGCAATTTGGGAAGGTCCTTCTAGATAGCCAACCTCCCACCCCCGGAGGATGAGGAAGAGAAACAGGAAAGTGAACCCAAAGCCATTCCACCCTTTCTTGAGCGACTAACAGTAACCACGCAACCAAACCCCGAGGAGACTGAACTTTTGGGAGAACTCAAACAGTTGTGTGTGAAAATACCCCTTCTCCAGGCCATAAAAGATATACCAATATACAACAAATTGATTAAGGAGAAGTGTTTTAGGCACCCAGGCAGGCGAAAGAGAGATACCTCGACTATCAATGTCATAGGATAGCTATCCAATCTAATGTTGGGGCAAGTAATCTGTCCAAAGTATTTGGACCCTGGGAGTCCTGTAGTTGATGTCCACATCAATGGCACCATAATCCCCCATACCTTGATTGATCTAGGGGCTGCCATTAATGTGATGACCAGGGACATTATGCTTAAACTCAACCTTCAGAGTTCCTTAAGGAAGACCTCGACAGTCCTGCAGTTAGCAGACTGCTCAACCATGACTCCCGAAGGGATGGTGGAAGATGTCCTAGTCTCTGTTGACTCTTGGGAGTACCCTGCGGACTTCTTTGTCCTTCAGTGAAAGGAAAAGCTCACTGGATACCACCTCATTTTGGGAAGGCCTTGGTTAGCTACTGTGGATGCTTACATCAGTTGTCGAGCTGGAAGCATGACCATCAAGAATGGGCCTATGTCCAAACAACTAGTCCTATACCCCCCTGCCCAACCTCTGCTAGAACATGACTTACCACTCTGGTTGGAAGAGGGAGATGAGGATGAGGTCTACTCTGCACCATTATGCACAGTAGAAACCACCAGGGGAGGCCCTCAAACCGAGGATGACTTGATTGAGAATTTGATTCAAAATCCACCTCCCAGTGCACTGTCCTTAGAGGAGTTAGTGGAAGGTATCCAAACTAGCGCTTTAGTGGACCTCTGTGTGACTGATCCGACCTCTCCCAGAGTTAAGAATGTGGAATTTGGCCCCAAAAGAACCTTAAAGATCAGCTCCTCCCTATCTCCCTCCCAGGAGAAGGAGCTGTGTAGCTTACTGAACAATCATCTGGATGCTTTCGCTTGGAGCTATAAGGAGATGAAAGGAGTCCACCCTTCAGTATGTACCCATCACATTTACATTAAAGAAGATTGTAAACCAGTCAAGCAGCCTTAGTGGAGAATGAATCTAGCCCTTAAAGACATTGTCAAAGAAGAATTGCAAAAATTGTTGGATGCAGGATTCATCTACCCCATCTCCGACAGTGAGTGGGTCTCACCTCTAGTGCTTGTGCCCAAGAAAAATGGGAAGTGGAGAATCTGGGTAGATTACCGAGAACTTAAAAAATACACCAAGAAAGACCATTTCCCTTTTCCTTTCATAGATCAAGTGTTGGATGGACTAGCAGGGAAGAAATTCTTCTCTTTCCTAGATGGGTTCAGCGGGTATAATCAGATCCAAATCAGCCCAGAGGACCAAGATAAAACCACCTTCACTTGTCCATGGGGTACCTTTGCCTATCGAGTCCTTCCCTTTGGTCTATGCAATGCTCTTGCTACTTTCCAGAGAGCAGTATTGAGCATATTTTATGAGTTGGTCCACGATTTGGTAGAAATCTATATGGATGAATTTACTCCTTATGGGTCCAACTTCCAAGAAGCATTGACTAACTTGGGAAAAGTTTTAACCAAGTGTATTGAGATGAACCTGTCCCTCACTCCTGAAAAATGTGAATTCTTGATGACTAAAGGGACTGTGCTAGGTCATACAATTTCTCAGCAAGGATTACAGGTGGACCCTAACAAGATTGCTATCATCCAGAGGGTTCCACCTCCTCAAAAGGTAAGAGATGTTCGGAGTTTCCTAGGCTTAGCAGGATATTATAGAAGATTCATTAAATATTTCAGTAAGCTAGCCTCGCCATTGTTTGGCCTCTCAGGGAAAGATGTTGAGTTTAAATAGACCGACGACTGTCAAGGGGCTTTGGATGAGTTTAAAGATAAGCTGGTGTCCGCCCCGATCTTAAGAGGTCCAAACTGGGCCCTACCTTTCAACATCCACACTGATGCCTCGAACAAAGCCATAGGGGTAGCCTTAGGAAAATTTGAGGAGAAACTACCATATGCCATATACTTCGTCAGCAAAAACCTGTCCAAGGCAGAGATGAACTATACTGTAACCGAGAAAGAATTCCTGGCCGTAGTCCATTCCCTAAATAAGTTCAAACACTACATCACTGGTTGTCAAACATTCGTACACACTGATCATGCTGCGATTAGATACTTAATGAATAAGCCTGATGTAAATGCTCGTATCATTATATGGTTACTTTTGTTGCAGCAATTTGATTTGACTATTGTCGACAAGCCTCGTAAGGAAAATGTTGTTGCTGACTTCTTGTCTAGATTGGATTTGCCTACAGGTGAAGAAGGGACAGTAGATGACCAAATGCTAGATGAACACCTGTTTTCCATCTAAGTACTCTCTCCATGGTTTGTTGATATAGCAAATTACTTGGTCTCAGCACAGTTCCCTCCGCATCTATCCTCAAAGGAGAAGAGCAGAATTGTGAGGAAGAGCGCCCCATTCACTTGGATCAGGGGCAACCTGTTCAAACTTGGCCCATATCACATCTTGAGGCATTTTGTTAGGGAGGAGGAAGTCTTTGACATCCTACTAACCTGTCACGATGGGCCCTGTGGAGGCAACTTTGCAGCAAAAAGGATTGCCTTCAAAATTCTACAGGCAGGCTACTATTGGCCTACTCTTCACCAAGATGTCAGAAGATACATCATCCAGTGTGACTGATGTCAGAGGATGGGGAAACCGACTCCAAGGGATGAAATGCCTCTCCAACCTCAAGTGACCTTCGAGCCATTTGGGAAGTGGGGCATGGATTTTGTGGGTCCTATCAACCCTCCTTCAAAGCAAAGGTCTTACATCATTGTGTGCACCGACTACCTGAAAAAGTGGGTAGAAACAAAGGAAATCAAAGCAGCGACAAAAGAAAAGGTGGCTGAGTTTTTAAGGGAAAATATCTTCTACAAGTTTGGCTACCCAAGAGAGTTAGTCACCGATCAAGGAAGCTAGTTCACTTATAACCTAATTGAATACTTGCTCGCTCATCACAAGATCAAGCACAGGACTTCCATCCCATATCATCCCCAAGCAAATGGGCAGGTGGAAGTCACTAATAGAGCATTGGAAGGGATTTTGACTAAGGTGGTGAGTAGCAACAGAAAGGATTGGGCAGATTGCCTGGTTGAGGCCACCTGGGCCTACAACACCACTTGGAAGACTACAACAGGTTTCACACCTTATGAGCTAGTCTATGGGAAGAAAGCTTTGTTGTCCATAGAGTTCGAGTACAACACATTGAGGGTGGAAGCTTAGCTGGACTTAGATCTCAACCATGCTCAACGTGAAATATTACTGCAGCTAAATGGATTAGATGAACACAGAATGCAGGCCCTCCTCCACTCAGAAGTAGTTCAACTCCAGAGGAAGATATGGCATGACCGACACCTTAGTGAAAAGCAATTCCAGCTGGGAGATTGGGCGCTGCTGTATGACTCAAGATACAAGGATTTCAAAGGGAAGCTGAAGACAAGATGGTTAGGACCATATACAGTGGAAAAATGCAATGACAGTGGTTCAGTCCTTATCAGGACCATTGATGAAGAAGCCATCACCATGCTTGTCAATGGGCATCGATTGAAAATCTACAAGAAACCCCTTTCGAGGAAGGATTTCATTGAAACTTTGGAAAAATTAGTGTTGGTAGTAGAGCAGGGCTTTGCCTCTATTCCGCCCACACCTTGATCATCAAAAAAAAAAAAGGAATAAAAAGATCCTTGGGTGAAAACCTCTCTGAGGCGCCTAGGGCAGACATTGAGGGTGAAAACCTCATGGAGGCGCCCGAGCTGTCTCTCAAAAATAAAGAAATGGAATAAAAAAAAAAAAAAAGATCCTTGGGTGAAAACCTCTCTGAGGCGCCCAGGGTAGACAGTGGGGGTGAAAACCTCATGGAGGCACCCCAGCTATCTCTTAAGAAAAAAGAGAAAAAAAAAAAGAGAAAAAATAAAGGAAAAAAGAGGAAAAAAGAAACAGGTCTAATCTCTGTAAAATTGTTGCAGGTTGCAGGGAATACATTACAGATAAAGAAGGTCGCGAAAAACGAGGATAGGGGTCCCTACCAGGCTACAGGATATCCTTACAGATACTCCCTCCATGGCCACTCACCTATCTTAGGATTTGAGCACATTCGGGTCGAAATTCCACCTTCTACAGGAAGTTTTGGGCTTTCTACAGGAAGTTCTGTATTTCTACAGGAAACATCCCGTAGAACCTTCGGGCGGGCTAAATTCGATTTTGGAAGGGGATTTGAAGCTTGGAGTCTGTTGGTTAGGCCTGCAGTCACCCCTCTATTCCATCCATCACCGTATGTCACCCCTGTTTCATCTCTTTCCACCGCCATTGCACCCACCTGGTTATGTGTTCCTGCACAGTCATACAAGGAATCATGTTTTCTTCAGATGGACATAATTTTTTTTTTTCAAGTGACAGATCAAGCAGTAAAGGCCCGCACACTCTACCCGAATCTAGACATTTCCATTGCATCAAATAAAAAAAACTAGATTTCAAGAAATTATACAAGAAATGCAAAAAAGAAGAAGATGATTTTAGCCATGATTCATAACTTGATAGAAATAGAATTTAACTTACATTCTTGTTTGTCCTTTCATATGAAAATTTGACTTTAAAATAACATCATCCAAAAATCACACAGAAAGCATCACACATCTAAATCATTGAATCATAAATCTGAAACAAGAAATATTGAAATTAAAATTATGATAATTTAATCAATGTGTACTTAGCCAATGCGCAGCAGGGGCAGCATCCCCCCATGTACGAGGGGTTTGAGGGGGGCTGTTAGCCCCCCTCTATAGGGACTAGGGCAGTGTCCCGGGAATTTTTTTTTTTGGGATCCTATATTAGGTGGGTGGACCTACCTATGGTTTTGGGCATGGTGTTCGCACATGGTTTTTGGGCGCGATGGTTTTTGGCCCATGGTGTTTTCTAGATCTGGTCAAGGGAACTATGGTTATGTTCTAATCCAGGATTAATGGCTTAGAGTTTATGGATGCTTCGGCATGTATATATATGTATTGTAACATTGAAAGGAACATAATGAAAAATCAATATGGTAGTCCCGGTTTTGGGATCCAGGGGAAAATATCTGTGTATATTTTTTTTATGTGTTATGCTCTCGCTATTGTTTATTTTCTATGTTTTAGAATTCATATGCAGGTAATTTATGCACGAGGTTAAAACCTACATGTATGGGGGGCCTCCAACCTTTCCTTGTACACCTAAGGAACTCTCGGCTACAACTAACCTATGTAAATATCCACATCATGAACAATAACTTAGAACAATAGAAAGTATTCTTCAAATTATCAAAAAGTCTCCAATAGTCTGAATACAAAATTACATATATAAATGGTTCATAAACTAGGTTTAAATAAGCAAATCATCAAAAATGTTTGCTACAATAGCTCTAATAGTCTTATCTATCGTAATGCATCCATCCAGGTTGAACTCATCAAGTCTGGCTCACAAAATTAGGAAAAATCCCAAAAAATAATATTATGCCCCTTTTTAATAGGGATTTCTAAATGACAGGTCAAGTTTAGCTAGCGTTGATCGGGCGTGTGTTTGCTCAGTTTGACTGAACCAATAGGTGTTCCTCCATATGTGGTTCCCAATCTTTCCAAATATGCGTTCAGATCTCACCCAAGTGTCCTTCACATATGACTTTAACGAAGCTATTACGAGAATTTTTAATGCAGTCCAAATTTACTCTTAAAACCCATTTTTTACAAAAAATTCTAAAAATTGAAAAGCTTAATTTAGTTACTTGAATATGCAAAATAAGAGTAAAATGAAGCATATGTAAGTGAAATAGGATGAAATATGGTGGTAAATGGATGGGTTTAGGAAAGGAAAAAATGACCAAAATTAAGGGCAAACAATCGCTCCTAGCTCAAGATCATCCGTTGGATATTTCTACTTGTGCTCATTCAATTTACGTGACTCATAGCACACTACTTGTCCTTCTTGCATGAGAAATCCACCAAGTCCCTTCTTGAAAGTATTTGTACACACTACAAACTCCTTTTTTGGATCTCCAATATTTAGCACTGGTGCATGTGTCAACATCGGCTTAAGCTGCTGAAAGTTGTCTTCACATTCCATTGTCCATTCAAACTTCTTACCTTTCCGTTGCAATGATGTGATAGGATATGAAATGTGTGAGAAGTTCCTGGTGAGCCTCCTGTAGTACCCTACCAATCCCATGAATGATCTAACCTCATCTACATTCTTAGGAGCTGCCCATTCCATGATGGAACTTATCTTTTCTTGATCTACTACTATGCCTTCCTTGGAGACAACATGTCCCAAGTAGCGTACCTCAGTCGGAAATAATTTTCACTTGCTATTATTAGCATGCAAATGATGATCTCTTAGGAATCTCAACATTACTGCTAAATTTTTGGCATGTTCTTCCTCATTCTTTGAGTATACCAATATGTCATCAATGAATACAATAACAAACTTGTCCAAATATGGATGCAATACACTAGTCATCAAACACATGAATGTAGCTGGAGCATTAGACAAACCAAATGGAACAACAACAAACTCATAATGCCCATACCTGGCCTTGGCACATTCTTGAAGATATCCTGTTCCTTGATGCATACTTGATGGTATCCCTATCTCAAGTCGATCTTAAAGAACATTGTTTTTCCCTTTAGCTGATCAAACAAATCATCAATCCTCGACAAAGGGTACCTATTCTTGATCGTTACCTTATTCAGCTACCTGTAATTAATGCATAATCAAATAATACCGTATTTCTTCTTTATGAACAACACTAGTGCACCCCAAGTTGATACACTGGGTTTGACGTATCCTTTGTCCAACATTTCCTTTTGCTGCAACTTCAACTCTACCAACTCAGCTGTGCTAATCCTGTAAGGTTCTGTTGTTGTTGGAGTTTCCCCTAGCACTAACTCAATAAAAAATTCTACCTCCCTGTGAGGTGGAAACTTTTTAAGGTCCTCAAGAAATCATCCTGAAACTACTGTAAAACTGGGTACCTGCTTAACACCTCTGCATCCTCAACCTCCCTACCCTTGTCCCTAGAAATGTGTATTGCAAACATCACACAACCTTTTCTGAAACTACGCTTAGCCTACACAACGGTAACCGTCCTCACTGATGTAGGCTTCTTCTTTCCCCACAAGTTCATATTCTCCCCACTGTCATCCACACACTCAATGGCCTTGTTGAAGCAATCCACTTTAGTTCTGTGAAGGTATTGTTGAAGGAAATGTAACTAGGTTTGATCTTCATAAATGTACTTTTGATATTTGTATTTATCCAAGAAAATAAATACTATTTTTATGATATATGTCAATGAATTTCTTTCTCATTGAAGTAGGTCTAGCACATTTTAAAGTGCTATAGGTAAGTCAAAAGGTAAAAATAATTATGTTAAAGAAATTAAGGGTATGTTACATTGTGTATAAGAGTCAAGGAAGTCACCTCCAAGAAAATTCAAGTATCCTCCTAACAAAGACACCATCAAAAGAAGCAATGACACCATTAAAAACACCCATCGAAGCAAAGGAAGTCAAGTTGACCTCAAGACAACAAGTCGGCCTATAAGTTAGCCTAAAGGAGGCACAAACCTCTATATATAGAGGTTGTCCACTCCTCCAAAGACAACGAAATCATCTCTGAAATTAGTGAAGGAATAAGTCGAGATAAAGTGAAGGGAAATAAGTCTAAAAGGGTCCCCAAAGTGCATCAAAGCAAGGAGGAAGAAAAGAAAAGGAAGAGGACTATTTCTAGGGCCTGAAATAGTCACATGTGCAAAGAAAAAGAAGCCTAATCTGCTAGTCTGACAACAGGGACAAATAATCCATGAATTAGCGTTGTTTAGGTTTGAAACTAGGCCTATAATGCCTCGCAAGACAAGCGAAGAAGTATATCTCTCTAGCAAAGGAAAAGGACCCTAATTCTCTAGGGTACCTCTCACTTGTGCGAGAATTAGGGCTACAATGTTATCACACTAAGTCTACCACTATACATCAAGAAGGGACTCAAATGATCAAGAGAAGGAATGAATATATTTAGGTGAAGAATATCAGTAAGTACAAAAGATAATTATCTCTTCTAGAAGGTCTACTAATAGTGGAAAGAAGAACAAAGTGCCAGAAGAAGGACGAAGTGTCGGGGAACGAAGTGCCGGAAGGAGGTGGAAAAAGTGTCAGGGAAGCATAGTGCAGAGAAAATGAAGGACTTGACTTGTTCTTGGAGGTTCTTCTAGTCAAGGGTATAGGATTTGGCATTGATCAAGAAAGAATATTCAATAAGAGAAAACTTATGTTATAGCTCCAAATCTCACTATTATGGTTTGTGATGCTGCACTCATGGCCTAGGGCAACCCCTCCTTCTAGACCTGGTCCCAAATTTAAAAACAATGTTTTATTCCCTGTACGCGACATTGCCCTGAGTTAAACACGTGTATACGCGGGTCCATATATACCCAACCCGCGTATATGTATTAAAACACTTAAAAAAATATAAAACCTTATTTTCGTAGGAAGATCGTGGGTTTACCTGCTGATCAACTTTTAGTGCCCTTGGCCCCAAATGTTCCCAAACCAATTCCTAACTAAAAAACTACTTGGGAATTCGTATAAAAGACATCAAAGGAATGCCTAAGGGAGGAGAGGAGAGAGAGGAAAGGTTATTATACTGAGATTTTCCCCCTGACCAGGTCTGAAGACCCTTGTGCCTTCTGCACTTCCCCCATTTGTACAGGAAACCCTTGTTTCCTTGTGATTTGATGTTCATCCACTAGCTATGGCATCATGGAGCGAGTCTTGGAAGGAGATATGCTAGAGGCTTGAGGCGGGACAGATCCGGAAGGAAGATGTGCTTGGAGCCCGTGAAAGGTTGCTCAGGTGATATTACTCCTTTTGTACATTCTATTTGTCTATAATAAAGAAACACGTCTTGGTTCCCGATATGCTTCTTCTTTATGTTTATGATGTTCATGTTTTAAATTCATGTATGAATGGTTGTTTAAAGTTCATAACTAACTTCCTTCTTTTATAACATAAAGATGATTTTTGTATAAATCTTTGTCCATATACTTTTGCATTCTTTGGATTTGTTTGTTTTGCAGGACAAAGGAGCGAAAGGGACGTGAAGAAGGGTTTGGACCCTTGAGGAACTACTCGAACGTAGGACCTGAGGTACGTCCTTCTTACTTTAGGATTAGCTTTTGCTAGCATAATGGCTGTGTGTATGCATGTTTCTTTGTTTAGACAACTTTCAGTCTGCTAGGGTTCCACCCAAAAGCCCTAGGGTATTAAATCCCTCAACAGAATTGGCGACTCCACTGGGGACAACACTCTTGTTGTTCCTAGTTTGGGTGTTTGTCAAGCCTATCAGGGCTCAGTTGCTTGTTGGTTTACTGTTACTGTCTGGTATGTTCTTGACTTCTGAGTTTAGCCAATTTCTTCAGTTTGTTTTTTATTTTTCTTGAAATATTATATATACACTTTTTTCCTTAGTTACAGAGGCGTATAAACGCTTTTTTCCTGAAGTAAACCCGCGTATACGTAGGTTTCCTCAGGCACAGTCGCGTATACACGCTAACTGCACTAAGTACAGTCGTGTATATCTTGCAACTTTCAAGATTTATAAATTTTTGTGTCTCTGAAGTTTGTCTGGTGTTTTGAGTCAGTTTGAAACAGTGATTTTTGCCAGTATTAGTTGTCTGTGTTACAGCAAGCATCTTACTCCGATTTCTCTCTGATTATAAGGAGTATTGGTCTTGTTTTGTGTTT
Organism: Pinus taeda; assembly: GCA_000404065.3. Lineage (NCBI taxonomy): Eukaryota > Viridiplantae > Streptophyta > Pinopsida > Pinales > Pinaceae > Pinus > Pinus taeda. The sequence continues at coordinate 65,940 of APFE030009955.1, forward strand.
GCAAGCGTCATCATCTTTTTGCTAAAAGCACGCAAGATTTCTTGATTGGAATCTTGGTTGCTCTGAGTTATCAGAGTAGAAATATTGTTATCAATCTGTGTTGAACTTTGCTTTTTGGTGACTTTTTGTTTGCTTAACGAAATCGCTTTTTATGACCATCGACTTCTTTGTTTCATCAAAGTTGTCATTTGATACTTTCTTGAAATTGTCTTTTTGATCTTTTTGGTCTTTGTTACCAAAACTTTCCTTGCTACTTTCAATTGTTAAAAAACCTTTTTAAACACATTTGTTTTTGTTGAGTTTTCATTCTTTGTAGGGTGTCAACTTGCAAAAGTGTTCCTTTCTTATTGTTTCAATCGCAAAGTTTCAGTTTTTGTTGAGAGCATTTTCGAAAAGACTTTCTTGTTGCTACTTTGAAGAGAAATTTTTGAAAAGTTTTTGTTTTTCTTTCTTAAACTTGCTTTTCATTTGGTTTCCTTTTGGTGAGTGAAAGTGCCTTATGTTTATCTTGAGTTTTGTTTTTAGTATTTAGACGAAATGAATGGTAGCATCTCATATTCAATCTAGATATTGTAAGTGGCAAAAGAAAATTTGATAGGCAAAGCAACTTTCATTTCTTGTTTTTAGAGTAGTTTTCAATCTTGCATCAAGCATTTAGTGTTGCATTAGGATAGATTTGCATCTCTTTAGGCATAAATAGTTTTGTCAACTTTTGAGTGTGAAGTGTGAATTAAAGAAAAGAAAAGAAAAGTTTGTTTCATTAGAGGTTTCCTTTCGAACCCTGTAGAAATTACTCTTCATCGAAAAACAATGACAAAGTGCACATGCATATAGTTAGGTTTTATTAATTTCTTTTGCGTCGAAAAAACACCACTAGTTTCACTTCCATCATCCTTTGACTTAAAGAACAGCCCTTTAAATCAAGCGCTAACTAAAACTAACTAGAAATTTTTCTTTCAAGTTAAATACACAAACAAGTTTTAGGATTTTAGGGCCTTGGATTAGGCGAGTGGAGAGTTAACTCTCCAAGGCCATATTAAACATCAAACATAGGAGTCTGATTAATGAGAGAAAATCCAATAGCGTTAGGAAGACCAGGAAAGCTCCGGATCTGGGAGTTAAGCACGAGGGTCTGTGAAGACAGGGAAGAGAGATACCCCCTCTCCTACTTGTCTGAACTTACCTCACGAATTTTCCACCTGGCTTCTGCGACGAGTTGGTATCCATAGTTGCCACTCCTAGGGAACTACATAGGTGGCTGCAGAGGGGAATCTCGTGGCACCTGAGGTCGACATTGTATCACTCTCAACAGCACTACTAGAGGGCACCCTTGCGAAGCTTGGGGGCTCGCACCGGCGCAGACTGTTGTTAGGAGGTCAGCGTAACTTCTTTTGATACCTTTGCTGATAGGCCTGGGCCCTCATCATCCCAGACTATCTTCGGAAGGCCCCTTATTTTTCACTTTCTCGTATTTTGGTGTCCGGTCCTAATCACCC
>APFE030009955.1:70427-88680 GCA_000404065.3 Pinus taeda
TTATCATTATCGGTGAGTAGTCTCGCGTTTTTTAACGGTATACATCAATGACCGGTAATCAAATGATTTCTCACATGGTCGACTTCAGATCATTTATTCCCATGGTGTAGAAATGTACCAAGGCGGTCAGTGAAGACCTTAGGTTGTATCAGCATTCATTGGTTCACTTGATAGTTGCTCCTGTTGCTGCTAGTTGATACCGCTCCACCTTATAAGTTGCAGTCAGTCATGGCGACATTCTATATGCTGGCATCTGAGTTTGCAGTGTAGTACCATCCTTTTCCATCATGTTTAGTAGGTACCTTTTGGGATCAGTCTTTGATATCAGTGATTCGTTGTATTTCTTAGCATCATTGACAGTTTTATATGTGATATTCAGACATGTACTTGTTCGATCATGATCAGATGATCCATTATGTATTTTCCAGTCATTTATACTTGTATACTTAGTGGATCTGCTTGTACTTGATATGCAGACATGCTTTGCTTTCTCTAAGCATCGGTATGCCTGCCTCAGACAGTGTTTCTTTCTGATCTCCTTTTGTGGCTTGGCAGGCTGAATTCTGGTGAAGTACTCCTCGGCTTTTGGTAGATTTCCTTTCCATGTACTTGCTTAATATATTTCGGCCATCATGTTCCCCTTCTGACATCATACATTAGGGGGCATCTGTTATAGCTCCAAATCTCACTATTATGGTTTGTGATGCTGCACTCATGGCCCAGGGCAACCCCTCCTTCCAAACCTGGTCCCAAATTTAAAAAACAGTGTTTTATTCCCTGTACGCGACATTTCCCTGAGTTAAACACGTGTATACGCGGGTCCATGTATACCCAACCCGCGTATATGTATCAAAACACTTAAAAAAATATAAAACTCCTTATTTTTGGGCGGAGATCGCGGGTTTTACCTGCTGATCACCTGTTAGTGCTCGTGGCCCCAACTGTTCCCAACCAATTCCTAACTAAAAAACTACTTTGGGATTGGTATAAAAATACATCAAAGCGAAGGCCTAAGGGAGGAGAGGAGAGAGAGAAAGGTTATTATACTGAGATTTCCCCCCTGACCAGGTCTGAAGACCCTTGTGCCTTCTGCACTTCCCCCATTTGTACATGAAACCCTTGTTTTCTTGTGATTTGATGTTCATCCACTAGCTATGGCATCATGGAGTGAGTCTTGGAAGGAGATATGCTAGCGGCTTGAGGTGGGACGGATCCAGAAGGAAGCTGTGCTTGGAGCCTGCGAAAGGTTGCTTAGGTGATATTACTCCTTTTGTACATTCTATTTGTCTATAATAAAGAAACATGTCTTGGTTCCCGATATGCTTCTTCTTTATGTTTATGATGTTCATGTTTGAATTTCATGTATGAATGGTTGTTTAAAGTTCATAACTAACTTCCTTCTTTTTAACATAAAGATGATTTTTGTATAAATCTTTGTCCATATACTGCTGCATTCTTTGGATTTGTTTGTTTTGCAGGACAAAGGAGCGAAAGGGATGTGAAGAAGGGTTTGGACCCTTAAGGAACTACTCAAATGTAGGACCTGAGGTACGCCCTTCTTACTTTAGAATTAGCTTTTTCTAGCATAATGGCTGTGTGTATGCATGTTTATTTTTTTAGACAACTTTCAGTCTGCTAGGGTTCCACCCAAAAGCCCTAGGGGATTAAATCCCTCAACAACTTATCGAAGTGTTTTCCTCACAAGAGAGGAGAGGTTTTGGCTCTAGCAGAGAGCCAATATCTTGTGTTCTTATTTTATGTTTTGATAGTAGTTTTGATGAAGTACAAACACATTCATTAATAAGAGAAGAATAAGGTTAAGCTAACAAATATAAGTAAAGTAAAAAGACTTCACAAATTGTTATCTAGTCCCAAAGAATCACTCTACCCTAAATTCCCTAGATTCTTCAACATGGTATTAGAGCTAAGGTGACACATCAAGGAAAGGGCATCTCAAGAACACTCATCAAGGAAGGACATCTACAAAATTTGAAGCATCAAGCCAAGAAGTCTCTATCACATTAAGGACAAGAAGGTCTATCATATATCATTCATCAGGGGAGACTACAAAGCTAGAAGAAGAGCCTTATATAAAGGCACCTACAAAGAAGATCAGATCAAAGAGGGACCTACATCAAGCCACAAATCATCAAGAAAGTATCATAAATATTCAAGGAAAGCAAGCCATCAAGACTTCAAGGAGAAAATAAGTCAACTAAATTTCAAAATCTATCAAGTAAGTATGTACCCCCTTCTGAATATACATCAATTTCTTTTTGCAATGAAAGCAACAAATTGGTAGGTACCAATAACTTTCTTGCATGGAATAGGAGGATTGATTTACTTCTCAAGGAGAATGAACTTCTAGAACTTGTCAAAGGGAATATCACTATCCCTACTAAGGAACAAACCCAAGCCTTATCCAAGTACAATAAGGATGAGACAAGAGCTCAAAGGATAAGGACTCTCTCATTCCTTATGTCTCCAAATCTGAAACATCAAAAGAAATTCATGATAAGCTAGTAGAGCTATTCTCGGTATCCACATCTGGAGAAGTGATATCTCTAAGAAATGAATTGTACTAGATGAAGATAACAAAGGAAGGAATAACTTCCTACTTCGTGAATATCTCTTAGATGAAGGATCAACCTCAAGAGCTTGGGGAAGTCACGTTTGATAGAGAAATAACAACTGTAGTACTTAATGCTCTACTTGAGGATTGGGGCAACTTCACATCAACCATATATGCCAAGAAGGAAGCAATGAAACTCAATGAAATTTGGTCTCTATGTAAGACATAGGAAACCAGACTTAAATCAAAGGAAGATGTGGGATCAAAGGATCAAGAATTTGCTACCATGGCCAAGAGAAAGGGAAAATTTGGCAAATTTGGTCCACGAAGAACAAACAACAAAGACATCTCCAAAATACAATTCTATGGATTCCAAGAATATGGACACTACAAAAGGAATTATCCTGAGCTTAATAAGGACAACAACAACAAAAGAAAGTTGGGAGAAGCTCACATGACTCAAGAGGTGAAAGAATAAGAAAAGAAGCAAAAGAAGGAAGATCCTCTGGATCTCTACTATGACTAAGTCAAACTCTTTACTTCAAGTCTCCTTTCAAAATTTTGAGTAGGATAGAAGCATGTAGGAATAGAATAAAATTGCATAGCTAGAAACATCCTCTAGAATCTAGAAACATGGAGTACATAGAGTTCTAGATACTCATGTAGAAATATCATTTATAAATGAGAACAAAATGCATGGTTAGAAATATCTTCTAGAATATAGGAGCATGATGGACATAGCTCAATATACTCATGTAGAAAGAGCATACCTAGAATATGACCTCATCCACTATGAAAGAAAATTGATCATTAATAAGAATCTTAGAAGACCTCCATCATCAAAAGGAAAGAAACATTCACAGGGTAAGGGTCTTCAAGACCCTATGATGGAATCTTCAAAAGAAGATTCATAAATAAGAAGTAGATGTCTCATTGGAAAGTCACATTCATGGGATTCAAGAAAAGTATGATGTGCAGGAAAGCTAAGATGAATCAAGAAGGGCCACATCATGAAAAATCAAATAAAGCCAAAATGATCAAAGGAAAGTTAAGATGAGGTATGTATACATCAAATTTTATTCATGTTATCATTTGTATATTATTGAGTCATGAGAATAGTTCTTTGACATGATTAAGTAGGAAAGAATCTCTTTCACTAATGACATGCTTGAAGGCATGTACTACAATGCAATGAAGGTCAACAAAAGAAAATACTCACATGAGTATAATATTACTAACTAAGAAGCAAGTAAAGAAGAAATGTTGACTATATCTAGAAGCAAGCTATAAGGAAGTGCTCTCACAAGCATTAGAAAGTGGTTGACCAATCTATCCAAGAAAAAGCAAATGAAGAAAGAGATTAATAATGTGAAGAACACCATGATCACCAAGAATCACTATCTAACAAGATACTTTGAAGACATCTCCTAAAAGAAGGCATGAAAACTCTGACAAAGGAAGAAAAAGATCAAAGGACCCTTGACACCTATGAAGGCCTTGGAGATAAGAAAGGTGAAGATAACTGATGATGTCATAATGAAGAAGCCATCCAATAAAACGTAATGTTGAAACAATATCAGGATGAAGTCATAAATGGTTACTAGATCAAAGCATGGGAACAAGAAAGTACAAAGAAGCATCCATGTGAAGAGTAGTCCAAAGCATTGAAAATATGACAAGGAATAACCATATGACCATAGAACATGATATGTGACAAGAAGACCAGTTTCCACAAAGGAAGAAATGACATGACTAAGAAGGAAGGAAAGTGATCTATGGATGGTTCCCTACCAAGAAGAAGTTCAAACAAAGACTTCATGACATCAAAGGAAGGAAGGAGATCAAGCAGATGGAGAACCCACAAAGAAGAAGTTGGTGATGAATGGACAAGTCCCTAGCTAAGAGTTTGTTATAGCAAGTTCCCAAATACAAAGGAACTTGGACAAGTACCTTGTCAGAGGATACTTGGGCATGTCTTCCTCAACTAAGAGGAGGTGATAGACACAACATTATTTTATTCATTTGGGAAGAAATAATGGGAGGATTGGATAATAATTTGGCATCCGATACTCTTTGAGGATGTGTAGGGAATCCAAGAAAAGATTAGGCAAGAGGATCGATATTCTTTGAGGGCTAGGAACCCAAGATAAGAATAGTCCTAGAAGGTCATACTCAGTGAACACCCGGGTGGGTATGTACCTTGAGAGAAAATGACTAAGGTGTCTATAAGTCATTGGTCTTGCCAACATTGTGCTCTGATCTATTGAGAGATAGAGTTGTCAGTCAAGGCCTTGCTATGAAAACAATGCTGATTACTATGATGCTATAACAGATGGATTGCCAATCTAGTTTCTCTTATGTGAATTCTTCAAGATTTATAATAACCAAGCTCCTTGTAATGTTGTATGAATACGTCCATAGTTAAGAGGAAGTGTTGAAGGAAATGTAACTAGGTTCAGTCTTCATAAATGTACTTTTGATATTTGTATTTATCCAAGAAAAGAAATATTATTGTTATGGTATATATTAATGATTTTCTTTCTCATTGAATTAGGTCTAGCACATGTTAAAGTACTATAGTTAAGTCAAAAGGTAAAAAAAAATATGTTAAATACCTTAAGGGTATGTTAAATTGTGTATAAGAGTCAAAGAAGTCACCTCCAAGCAAATTCAAGTCTCCTCCTAGAAAAGACACCATAAAAAGAAGCAATGACACCATTAAAAGCACCCATTGAAGCAAAGGAAGTCAAGTCAGTCTCAAGACAGCAAGTCAGCCTGCAAGTCGGCCTAAAGGAGGGGAAATCCTCTATATATGTAGGTTGCCCACTCCTCCAAAGACAACTAAATCATCTCTGAAATTATCGAAGGAAGAAGCCAAGATAAAGTGAAGGAAAATAAGTCTAAAAGGGTCTCAAAAGTGCAGCAAAGTAAGAAGGAAGAAAAGTGAAGGAAGATGAATGTTTCTAGGGATAGAAACAGTCACACATGCGAGGAAAAAGAGGTCTAATCTGTGGGTATGACAATAGGGACAAACAATCCATGGATTAGTATTTTTTGGGTTTGAAACTAGGCCTATAAGGCCTCCGAGGATAAGCAAAGAAACCTATCCCTCTAGCGAAGGAAAAGGACACTAATTCTTTAGGGTACCTCTCACACGTGTGAGAATTAGGGCTGTAGTGTTGTCACAATAAGCCTAACAATATACATCAATATGGGACTTGGATGATCAAGATAAGGAAGGAGTATCCTTAGGTGAAGGATATTACTAAGTACAAAAGATAAGTATCTCTTCTCAAAGGTCTACTAACAATGGAAGGAAGAACGAAGTGCCGAGGAGCGAAGTGCCAGAAGGAGGTGGACAAAGTGTCGGGGAAACATAGTGTAGAGAAAAGGAAGGACTTGACTTGTGCTTGGGGGTTCTTCTACTCAAGGATCTAGGATTTGGCATTGATCAAGAAAGAAGCTTCAATAAGAGAAAATTTTCCAAACGGTTTTCCTCTCAAGAGAAGAGAGGTTTTGGCCCTGATAGAGAGCCAATATCTTGTGCTCTTGTTTTATGTTTTGATAGCAACTTTGATGAAGTACACACACATGCATTATTAAGAAAAGAATAATATTAAGCTAACAAAGACAAGAAAAGTAAAAAGACTTTGCAAATTGTTATATAGTCCCGAAGAATCACTCTACACCTAATTTCCCTAGATTCTTCAACAGGTATAACCAATCCATACCCAAAAACATACTATACGATCCCAATGGAAATACATTCAAATGAACTTTTGTAGGAATAATACTTAAATCAAATGCAGAAGCTCTTACCCAATGGTGAACTTGCTTCTTTGTACCTGTAGCCAATTGTACCAACCAAGATTCTGCATGCACTTCTTTTCTCAAACAACACCTATCCACAAGGTCAGGATTAATATAACTATAGTTAGATCGAGGATCAATAAAAATAGAAATAAATTGATCACAAATATTATCATCCATATCAATGATTGATGCCCGATGACCCGCCTACCTGTTGTCCAAAGCTGCATAAATCTGAGGAATTCTATGAGCAACATCATCAACTATATACACCTCCTGAGCACTGTAGATTTGAGGTCTACCACCAGTCTGATACTATGGACAATCCCATATATCCAACGCTACAATGGTTCCCTACCACTGCCTCTAGCCTATTTCTCTTCATGTCCCTTCTCAAATGTATTGAATCTCTTGTAAGGAACTGCATTATCTTTCTCACTTTCATCTTGAGTTCTTCCTCACTTTGGTGGCCATTTTTTTTTAGCTTTGTCATTTCTCTTCAAGTCATGTTTTGGATCAACTTTGCACTTCGATTGCTTATAACAATGCTTCAACTTTTGGATGGCCTCCTCCAATGATCTAGGCTCATCAAACTCAATTCGGTATATGTATGCAATTGGAAATCAATTGATAAATCTATGAACCTTGGCCTTATCCTCTCTGAGGTAAGGCACATATCTCAACAGCTCCAAAACTCTACTAGTACACTCCTCATCTATCATATAACCCATCCACAAATCATAAAACTCCTTAGCTTTGTCATCATGATACCTCTTATACAATTACTTCTTCTTGAAGATCCTTTCAAATGCAAGTCAATTCAAACCATCCTCATGTATGTCCTTGACATTCTTCATGTCTTCCCACCAAATATCCGCTTTACCTTTGAGATTGAAAAGGCCTATCCTTGCTTTCATGTTTTCTAAGTAATCATGCAATCTAAAGAATTTCCTCATGCTAAGCAAGCAAGCCTCCACATCTTGTGATTTCTTCATCTCTCCATCAAAGGTAGGTGGCTTTGAGTTCTTGAACTCATCAAATAAGAATCCCCTATCATTCCTCCTGTACGGATGATAATGATGATGATCATGATGTCTATCAGAACCAGAACTAGAGTAATACATGTGTTTATCACCCCTCCTATCTAAAGTGTCCAACATCCCGCCATATCTGATAGTGTCAGATATATTTGACCTATGTCTACTATGAGACCTACTGCCATGTGCCCCATTAGTTTTGTCCCCATGTTCATGGCTGATCTGAAGAGGTCCCTATTGTTGTAAATTTGACAAACTCTGAAGTAATATCACATTCACCTCTGCTTGTTCCTCTTATGCCTACATGATTTTGTCACTGTCTACTTTGCAACTCCTTATTTATTCCTTTATGCTTCTCAATGTGTCTGTCAAGTCAAAAGAGTGCTCCACACCACACTGCCCATCTGATTCATAGGGATATTCTATGTAGTCTACCACCTTGCTTGCCATTTGATCTCTTTCCTGCAAGGCATACTATGTCAGCTAAACCAAAATACCATAAATCAACTTACTTTATCATAACTCGGAGAGGAGACCTGGTCTGCAAGATCATAAAATCAACGTGATGCATGTACAACATAACCATAATAACATATAGACATATATCAATAAGTGCATCAATGTATAACCATCATACTAACTAGGGTCCAGTCATCAATGCAAGGCCATATCAACAATGCATGCTATGACCTCATGCATGAAAACAACCATTACTCTAGTATACACATTGCCTCATGCAACTATCCACCTGCATAAGCAATGCCTAATCAACTACACATACACATAACTGCATGTAGTCGAGCATAAGCGATCAATTCTTGTAATCAACCTGCAAGACTGATGCATGTAATCAAAAAACAAGAATGCAACCCAACATAAAAGGCTGTAATCAAGATACATATAATTGTGTAACCAATCATATACTTATGATGATGCAGTCCATTAAACCGACATCAAGTTCCTCATGATAACCTTACTACTACCATGATCAATATGAGGCAGTGCATCAACCACATGGAATGAAAGTGTAAGAGCCACACACGCAACTGACATGTATGCATGACCAACACATTCACCCATATTTGTAGCACCAAATATGATCCAAAGAAAGCACAACCATGCTCTGATACCAATCTGTAACACCCCCTGCCAAGTCTACCAAAAGTAACCATGCCAACTATAGTAAACATGAGGAGAGATGCTACTATGATCATATTTGACCTCATATGTCACCTTAAGCAAGTGGAATCAATGGAACATCACATACAATCATCCAGCATCATCAACAGAACCCTCAAGAGACAAGTCAACCACTTAGAGATCATGTCCCTAGGTCCCACTTCTATTCTATAGCTATTATGCCATAGTCGCTCTCATGCTATGGGAAAGGGAACGACCAAAAACCCAAAGTCGCTCTCATGGGCATGCCTGCCAGCAACCGTAGACCAAAATTACTAGTTATGTGCTAGTGACCCTGGGATTTAAGCGATGTTTCTAGCCCAGAATCATGGCCTCTTTCCATAACTTGTTGTAACATCCAGTATTCATTAAAAACATGATAAAAATGTTGATCAATCAAAAATCACCCTAAGGACTAGGCCTAAGAGTCCCCAACCAGGACTGACATTCTATCAAACACTTGGCATTAATGCAACCTACAGATCCAGGATACAAGATAAAGCATAAATTACTGAAACAACTTATGAAATATAACTAGAATGACCACCTCCTTCTCCATTGAACTACTACATCATCAATTAGTTATTGGATCCATCCATTTAACAATTACAAGTAAACATATGAAGTAACCATGACATAAACTAGTCATTCAACCATGCTTATAACCAACATAAAAACATATAAATATCATATATATGACAACCATTAAATCCACATATAAATCAATGCAAAAGTAAGAGAACTTAGCTTTTATTAATCATAGGAAAATCCGACCAGGTTTGGGACTTTCACGTACCACTCGACCATAGACATGGCTAAACCAAATCTCTCTTTCAGCCAATCACCCCCATGCCATATTCCAAGCATCAATGTGGGATATCATAGAAAAACCAATCCGAGAAAAACCAAGGGAATCCAGATGTTAAACCACTTCCACCCTCATCAAACTGTGATCACACAAAAACTGGTGCTCCGATCACAACTCAACCAAACTTGGAATGCCATCCGGAATCCATGTTGTGGGATTTTATCCCCTAAGGCTCTTGGGTGGAACCCTAGCAGACTGAAAGTTGTCTAAATCAAGAAACATGCACACACACAGAAATTATGCTAGAAAAAGCTATTTCTAAGGTGAGAAGGACATACCTCAGGTCCTACGTTTGGGTAGTTCCTCAAGGGTGCAAACCCTTCTTCACATCCCTTCCGCTCCTTTTCCCTGCAAAAACAACAATTCCAAGGAATGCAGCAGTATATGGACAAAGATTCACGTAAAAATCATCTTTACGCTATATAAGAAAGGAGTTAGTTATAAACTTTTAGACATCCATTCAGACATGAAATTCAAATATGAACATCATTAACATAAAGGAAGAAGCATATCGGGAACAAGACGTGTTTCTTTATTAGACAAATAGAATAGTACAAAAAAAAGAGAAATATCACCTGAACCACTTCTGCAGGCTCAAAGCTCAGCCTCCTTCTGGATCCATCCCGCCTGAAGCCTCTAGTAGGTCACCTTCCAATACTCACTCCAAGATGTCATGACTAAGGGATGAACATCCAATCACAAGGAAAGAAGAGTTTCCTGTACAAGATGGGGGAAGTGTAGAAGGCACAAGGGTCTTCAGACCTGATCAGGGGGAAAAACTCAGTATAATAACCTTGCTCTATACTCTCTCCTCCTTTAGGCCTTCCCTTTGGTGTCTTTTTATACCAATTCCAAAGTAGTTTTTTAGTTAGGAATGGTTGGGAACAGTTGAGGCCATGGGCCTAACAGGGACAGCAGTAAACCCGCGATCTCCCGCCCGAAAATAAGGATTTTTATATTTTTTTAAGTTTTTAATACATATACGCGGGTTGGGATGTATGAAACCCGGTATACACGCGTTTAACTCAGGGCAATGTCACGTACAGGGAATAAAACATTGTTTTTTAGATTTTGGACCAGGTCTGGAAGGAGGGGTTGCCCTAGGCCATGAGTGCAGCATCACAAACCATAATGGTGATATTTGGAGCTATAACAATCCATCATTATCCTTGTATAATATTATATCTCCTTGTCTCTCAGGCTTTACCACAATCCAAACCTGGATCACTAGGCCCTAAACTGAGACTGCTCCCTCAGGCTTTACTATGTATCCTGCCAAAATCGGTCAAGGTATTCCTAGGCATTTGGGAATGAAACTTGAGACAACCTCTGCCCCGGATTCTGAAATCCATCTGGCAATTCCCAAGCTCAAAAAACGAAAATAACATCCCAACATACCATGGCATTTGAAAAAAGGCTAGGCTAGATTGAAATCCACTATCATAACCTGGCAAAACCATGCCATCGACACCAAGAGAAGAAAACACCAACATGCAAAGCCATGCATGTCCAAACCTACTAGGAAATCACACATGAAAAACGCTACCTGCAAGTATTCTTGTTGAAGCTGCTTGAGTCTTGATTTCCTTTCCTTGATCCTTTCTTGCTTTTCCTTTCCTTTGGTCTAAACTAGAGTACTCCACGAAAACTTTAAGTGACCAAAAGTGTGTGTGAGAGAGAGAGAGAGAGAATAATGAGAGAGCTCCAAACTTGAACTGACAAAAAGCTACCAACTGATCCTCATAAGACTTTTTATGAATGAGGCATCTATTTTCTTCATTTTCCATTATTTTCCTTCAATTTCCTCCTCACATGAAACTTGTGACCTTTCACCTTACTTTTCTCATAATTTCCTTTATTTTCATAAGTAAATGTGCCAAAAATTCCTTTATGCCTTTGCCTATTTTCCTTATCCAAAACACACATCCCATGATGCCCACTAGGATATATTTCCCCAACATTCAACTTGGAATAAGTGTCCCTTAATCATGGTCTTATTTTTCCTTTATTAACCTTTATTACATGAACTTTTCACTAGGGATGTTATAGAAAATATCATGGAATTTCACTGTCGGAGGCATTGCAAGTTGATAGGCTACTGGTCCAATCCTCTCAAAAATATTGAAAGGCCCACAAAAATGAGGTGTCAGCTTGGCACGTGATCCAATATTAAAGGATATATTCCTGGGCTTGATGCGCAAGTACACTTGTTCCCCCACCTAAAACTCCTTAAACACCCTATGTTGATATGCATAACTCTTCTATCTATCCTGTGCTACCTTTAGGTTCCTCTTGATAACTTGAATTCCAGTTCCATCATTGCTAACATGTCCTATCTAATCAATACCCTACTAACTGGATTAAGCCAACTAATGGGAGTATTACAACTCCGCCCATAGAGTTCCTCAAATGGACTCATCCTCAGTGACTCATGATACCCGTTATTGTAAGAAAACTCCACTAGTGGAAGATACTCTTCCCACTTTTGTTGTTATTGAATAACATAGATTCTCAACATGTCCTCCAAAATCCTATTCACCCTCTCTGTCTGTCCATCCGTGTGCGCATGATAGGTTGTACTAAAGGCCAACTCTGTGTTAGATTTTGTAGCCTTGGATGTGCTCTAGCCACAAAATTTGGTGGAGAGGTTAGAATACATCTATTCTCCAAAACCCATAAATCGTTTATGGAAATTCCACCTAGAGACGATTTAATTAAAATAATTAATCTTTTTTTAATGGTCCCTAAGTCTAAACTTAGGAAAACTAATTTTAATTAAAGAGTATTAATTAGTCATGGTGAGAATCTTCTAGAAGAAGACATGGATCGAGCTCTATTTAATCTTAGGCATCGATTATGTTTTAATCTTGGCCATTGATGTCTCAATGAGAGATTATAAAAATAGATTCACTCGAGGTTGGAGATCACACTTGAGACATCAAGGAATTCAATTTTGTTGGGAAATCAGTCTCTCGAATAGCAACATTAAGTTGTCAGAAGTGATTCGGTAAGATCAAAGCAGTGAGAAAAGGGTAGGGATACTAAGGTTTGAGGGAGATCTTCTAGTCCGGTGAGTGCACAGCAGAGAGACAGTGAGTTCCACAGAGAGGAAATGTAGAGCATAGAGTCAGCGCAATGATTTAGAGGGGAAGTCATATTTTGCTGGAGAGAAGTTGAGATTCAGTTCCAGAAGCTAAAGTGGGAGCTCGGAAGCTAGGAGAGTCCATTTCCCAGAAAACGACTGATCAGTTAGTGAGAGAGATGATGATCTGAGTTGTGTGACACATAACCGTGTAGGTTGACGTAGGAAGTGCGCAAAGGCAACAAAGAATAGATCATATTCAGCCAAGGTCAGTGTCAGATCACCAGTGACAGTGAGAATTTTTTCACTAGACTTTTTCCAGTCATTTCTTTGTATGCATAGTTAGATTTTAGCATCAATAGATTTGTACTCAGATTTAATACTGCATAATAATAAAACCCTCAGTTGCTACAACAGTTTTTCCCAAGTTGGGTTTTTCCATGGACATTGGTCCAAAAATAACAGTGTTATTTGTGTGTGTGCATCTATTCTTCATTTATCTTCGATAGTATTGTATTTGTGAAGGTTGCAGTGTATTAGTTTTGATATTTACCATAGGATGCAGTAAATAATCTATTCAGTTTATTTAACAAATAGAAGAAACTTAATCAATGTTTGCAGTAGGATTCGAGGTTTCCAAATTTTCACATGGTATTAGAGAATAGATCATAAGTTAGAGATATCAATAGCAAAAGGGAGGAGGAATTTCAAATATCTGCAGAGGCAACAATTCGAAACCCTTAAGAGGCCACGTAGTCCTTGGGCCAGGACGGTCAGCTTTTGAGGAAATTTTATTTCTTTGAGAAAGTCGACAGAGAAATTAAATTTTCCATATCAAAGCTTACGAGAGGTAGAGGGAGACACAAAATTTTCCTTACAGAACAGGTCTTTAGCTAGGATGCAGTTATTTTTCAGTATTTTTCTAGTGTAAAATAACGTTAGGAGGAAGGAAGAGCACATGCCGATGGAATTCTTTTCTGAGGGGACTTCTAGCCAAGAAGTTTGTTTTTTCTTAGCAAAGCAGTAGTAGTTGTGAGCATATTTTCCCACTCCATTAGGGAGTGCGTAGAGCCAATCAACAGCTGCGCAGAGGTCAATAGGAGGAATTCGACATTTTTTCAGGGATGGTATCAACAGGGTTAAGAGATCAAGATCAATTGGAGGGATCCTACAACTATGTGATATGGAAGGTAAGAATTTATTGTCTTCTAGATGAATACAATTTCAAGACTGACATCGATAGTGTGGTAGTTGTGCCCACAAACATATATCCATTAAAGGCCTACAAGAAGGAGATGGAAAAAGCAAAGAGGTTGATTCTTGATGGAGTTCGAGATCACCTAATGTTTCTCATAGCTAGCAAATATACTTCCCGACAAATGTGGGAGGCTCTTACTATGCTATACGAGGGATAAGATGAGATGCATGAGGATGCAGAAAGGGGAGCACATAGACCCCTTCCTCACTAGGGTTCAAGATGTTCGAGACCAACTGTCTGCAATAGGGTCAACACCCCAACCTACAAAATTGGTGCAGTTAACTCTCAACAGTGCTTCCAAAGAATGGCATGTCTTCGTCCAGAGTATTCTAGGCAGAGAAAATTTTCCAGATTGGGACCGTATGTGGGATGATATGTAGCAAGCAGAGATGAGGCGATATTTGGTGTAGATCACCATCACTGGCAGTAGAAATAACAGTGGGATGAAGTAAGTAATGTAAGAGGAGAATGTGGCCCTCGCATCATAGGGATAACAGCAATGCATGAAGAAGAAGGACATTTCCAAGGTGAAATTCTTCAGATGTGGTGAGCTTGGCCACTACAAGACTCAATGTCCTCTCAGAAAGAAGGACAAGGAGGAGAAGCAGGATCAATAGGTTGCATCCACGGAGATCGACAGGTTGTCCTCCAGATTGGAGGAAGAGTTTGCCATGATCACCGATATACCTCCATGAGTGAGGTAGGGTGATTTGGTTTTGTAGCCCCAGAGAGCTACAGGATGGGAATGATTCTTGAGGAAGTCCACCTCATGAATCAATACCTTGCTACGAGATCCCATAGTATGTAGTAGCAGGATGGATCATTGGCAATTGCTGCAGTCAAGTGCCAGAGTGATAGATGGAGTATTTAGTAGAGGTCAAATACTAGGTACCACAATGTAGAGTTGGCAGTAGTGCAGTTGACACAGAGTAGAGTCAACAACAATGCAGAGCCTTTAGTGCTAGCGCAAATTCTAGCAACAACCAAGAATTAGGTGACATATGCATGATACTGATCACAGTTGATTCAGTATTTTGGATGCTTTTTAGTTGTAGTTGTTGCAGTTGCAGCAACAACATATGGAGAGGGAGTTGTAGTGCAGATGTAGTGTTGGCAACAGTTTAGCAGGGTCAGCAATAACACAGATGCATCACATATTAGAGTTTGGTAGTAGTTGGTGGGCAGCAGTAGCTAGACATCAATAATGTAACAGGAGGTGGTACAAAGATAGGGTGTTTCTTTCGTGGGTTGTAGCACTAGAGCATATTCTTCTCTAAGATGAAGTGTTATTTTTTTGTAGCATTGGATGTTTTCTAGCCACAAAATTTGGTGGAGAGGCCAGAATAAACATATACTCTAAAACCGAGAAATTGTTTCTAGAAATTCCACCTAGAGATGACTTAATGAAAATAATTAATATTTTTTTAATGGTTCCTAAGTCTAAACTTAGGAAAACTAATTAATTAAAGGGTATTAATCAATTCATGGTGATAATCTTCTGGAAGAAGACATGGATCAAGTTATAGTTAATCTTAGCCATCGATTATGTTTTAATCTTGGTCGTTGATGTCTCAACGAGATATTATATGAAGAAATTCGATGGGGGTTGGATAACACACTTGAGGCACTAAGGAATTCAATTTTTTTGCTAAATCAATCTCTAGAGTAGCAACATTCAGTTGTCGGAGGTGATTTGGTAAGATATAAGTAGTGAGAGAGGGGCAGGGATAGTAAGCCAGAGGGATGTTTTCCAGTCTGGTGAGTGCATAGAAGAGAGACAGTGAGTTCCACAGAGAGGCAGTGCAGAGTGGAGAGGTAGCACATCACTTTAGAGGGGAATCTGTATTTTGCTGAGGAGAAGTCGAGATTCAGTGCCAAAAGCCGGAGGCCATGAGAGTCCATATCTCAGAAAAGAATAATTGATCAATTAGTGAGAGAGACACTAGTATGATTTGTGTGACACAAAACTGCATAGAATGATGTAGGGACTACGCAGAGACAAGAAAGATGAACTCATCTCAAGCCAAGGTCAGTGTTGGATCATCAGTGAGAGTGAGATTTTTCTCACTAGACTTCTATTAGTCATTTCTTTCTATGGATAGCTAGATTTGAGCATCCATATATTTGTACTCAGATTTAATACTGCATAATAATAAAACCCTCAGCTACTACACAAATTTTCCCAATTTGGGGTTTTCTGGGGACATCAGTCCAAAAATAATAGTGTTATTTGTGTGTGTGTGCATATGTTCTTCCAGCATTATTTTTCTTCCACAATATTGCATTTTTCAAGGCTTCAGTGTATTAGTTTTGATATTTATCGTAGGATGCAGTAAATAATGTGTTCAGTTTATTTAAGAAATAGAAGAAACTTAATTAGTTGTTGCAATAGGATTCAGGGTTTCCAAATTTTCACACTCTGTACCCAAACCTGCAAAAAACTCTTTCCAAAACCAAGAAGTGAACTTGGCATCCCTTCCTGATACAATATTCTTCAGTACACCATGCAACCTCACTATATCTCTAATGAAGACTTGTGCTACATCATTAGTTGAATAAGTAGAATTCACTAGAATGAAGTGAGCTACCTTTGTCAACATGTCTGCTACAACCGTGATGGAATCATGTTGTCTAGATGTCCTTGAAAAACCTGTAATGTAATTCATGGAAATGACATCCCATTTAAACTCTGGAATCGAAATTGGTTGTAGTAGACCACCTGGATGCTTACACTCTTCTTTTACATGTTAACAATCTAAGCATCTAAGCATAAACACGGTCACTTCCTTCTTCAAATCTGGCCAATAGTAGAACTTCTTCACCGATGTTAGTGTCTTCTGATATCTCGAGTGACCTGAATATGGCTTAGCATGAAATTACCTCAATATAAGCTTCTTGATCTCACTGTTGTCTGACACATATATCTTGTCCCTAAATCTGACCAAACCATCTACTGTGAGATGATAGTCCACATCCTAATCACCTATATCCTCGTGTAACCTGTGCATAAGCTCCATATACCTGTCATCGTATTTTCCTACCTGCAAGATCCGATCCTATAAATTTGTCCCATAGAAGCTCATAATTGCCTTGTGATTTACCTGTACTCTCCTTCTAAGAGCATCTACAACCCTATTCTCTTTATCTTTAATGTACTTGATCTCAAAGTCAAACTCATTGATCATGGCCAACCATCTAGCTTATTTGGCATTAAGGTTCAGTTGGTCAAATAGATATCTCAATCCACTGTGATTGCTCATCAATTCAAACCTCTTGCCAAGAAGATAGTATCTCCACGTCTTCAATGCATGGATGATCACTGCCAACTAAAGATCATGTGTCACGTAGTTCTTCTCATGCTCATTCAGTGTCCTTGATTTGTAACATACTACATGTCCTTCGTGCATCAGGACTCCACCAAGCATCTGTACATACTACAAACTATTTGTTGGATCTGCAATATTTAAAACTGGATGATTTGTCATTAACTGCTTCAACTGCTAAAAATTTCTTGCACCTTCCTCTGTCCATTCTTACCTTTCCTCTGCAATGATGTCATGGGGTAGTCAATCTGATAGAAGTTCCCGATGAATCTCCTATAATAACCTGATAGTCCCATGAATTGTCTTACCTCATCCACATTTCTAGGATTTTCCCATTCCATGATAGCTTTTATCGTTTTTAGATCCACTGCTATAACTTCCTTGGAAACCACATATCCCAAGTAATGTACCTCTATCTGAAAGAAACTGCATATACGAATCTTGTCATACAAATGATTCTCTCTTAGCAATCTCAATACTACTTCTAAGTGTTCGACATGCTCTTCCTCATTCTCAGAATATCAATATATCACCAATGAATATAATAAAAAACATGTACAAATAAGGACACAACACACTATTAATCAAGCGCATAAAAGAAGTTGGAGCATTAGTCAAACCAAATGGAACTACAATAAACTCATAATGCCCATACTTGGTCTAGAAAGCAGTCTTGTAAATGTCCTCTTCTTTAATGCGTACATGATGATATCTGGATCTCTAGTCAATCTTCGAGAACACTACTATTCCCTTTAACTATTAAAACAAGTCATCAATCCTTGGCAACATATACCTGTTCTTGATGGTCACCTTGTTCAACTGTATGTAATCGATGCACAACCTGAGAGTACCATCCTTTGTAGAGTTTTCTTCCGGGATTATCGCATCCATAATTGTTTGAATCGACATTTCTAGCCATCCACCGTGGCTCATCATCGGGATAGATCAATAAGTATATAAGACAGATCTTGACGGAATGAATAAATAGAAGTGTGAGATAGTGATGGAATGAGAATGATGGTAGCCGACATGTCTTAGGTCAGGTTAATTAATAATTAATAATAAAACTTAATAATTATTACAATTAGTAATTTTATTAGAATTAATTGAATTTTAAATTAAGA
>APFE030009955.1:89502-124936 GCA_000404065.3 Pinus taeda
ATTCTGTTGATATCTGTCTTATATACTTATTGATCTATCATGATGATGAGCCACGGTGGATGGCTCGAAATGTCGATTCAAACAATTATGGATGCGATAATCTTGGAAGAAAACTCTACATAGAATACAAATCGCAGAAGCCTCAAAACAATAGTACCATCCTTCTTCTTCACAAACAACATTGGTGCAACCCCAGGCGATTCACTTCGCCTAATGTATCCCTTTTCAAGCATTTCGTTCAACCTCAACTTCAATTCCACTAACTCTGGTGTGCTCATTTTGTATGGTGCCTTTGATGTTGGTGCTTCCCGTAGTACTAACTCAATAGAAAATTCCACTTCCCTGTGAGGAAGAAACTTTGAAATCTCTATGGGGAACACGTCCTGAAACTGTTATAAAACCATATACCTCCTCAAGACATTCACATCCTCAACTTCCTTACCTCTATCACTAGAAATATGCACTGCGAATAACAGACACCATGTCCTACGCCTATGCTTTGCCTGCATAGATGTCACCATTCTAACTGATGTTTCCTTCTTCTTACCCTTCAAGATTCTTTGTTCCTCATTGTCATCCAAGCACTCAATAGCCTTGTCATAACAATCTACTTTAGTCATGTGAAGATACAACCAATCCATACCCAACAACATATTGTATAATCCCAATGTAATCACGTTCAAATGCACTAATGTAGTCATGCCATTTAACTCAAATTCACAAGATCTTACCTAGTGATGAACTATCTTCTTAGTACTTATAGCCAATTGTACTAACCAAGACTCTGGATGCACTTCTTATCAAACCACACTTTTCCACCAAGTCAGGATTAACATAACTATAATTAGATCCTAGGTAAATAAAAATAGAAACAACTTGATCAAAAATATTACCATCCATCTCAATAATAGATGCCTGGTGATCTGCCTTCCTGTTATCCAACACATCATAAATTTTAGAAATACTCTCTCCAACATCCCCCACTATCTGTGCTTCCCGAGTATTGCAAATCTGCATTATACTACCTTGATGCTGTGGACAATCTCTCTTATGATGATCTCCACCACAATTCCAACACTATAAAATTTTCCTACCATCATCCTTGTTCTGCTCATATCAAAATCTCTATCCTCTATTAGATGCATTGACCTTCTTAGGCAGTGTTTCATTCTCTTTGTTACCTATGTCTTGAGGTATTGTTCTCTTATTATCCCATTTTCCCTTATTCTTATCATTACCTTTCCAATCCTACTTAGTTTCATATTTGTGCTTAGATTTCCCATAACAATGCTTTAGCTTCCTAATGGCTTCCTCCAATGATCTAGGCTCATCAAACTCAAACCTGTCCTTGAATGCTACCAGTAACCCACTGTTGAATAATTAAATCTTCTCTTTCTCCTCCTTAAGATAAGTCACATACCTCAATAACTCCAAGAATCTTCTAGTGTACTCGTCATCGGTGATATATCCCATCTTTAGCTCATAGAACTCCTTTGTCCTATCATCATAATATCTCTCTGATAGATACTTCTTCCTGAAAAGTATCTCAAACTCACTCCTAGTCAACTTCTCTTCCCAAATGCCTCTGACCTTCTTTACATCTTCCCACTAAATGTCTGCTTTACCTTTAAAACTAGATGTAACTATTCTAGCCTTGATGTTCTCTAAGTAATCATGCAATTTGAAGAACTTATTCATCCCAATCAACCATGCTTCTGCATCTTGTGACTTCTTCATTTCTCCATCAAATGTAGGTGCCTTTGTTTTCTTGAACTCATTTGGAAAATATCCTGTTTCATTCCTCCAATACAGATGATAGTGATGATGACCATGATACCTATCTGAACCAAAGCTAGAATGAAGCACATGTCCATTGACTTTCCTATCAGGTGTATTCAAGAATCTGTCATCTATGACCATGTCATCTCTATCTGACTTGTTCCCACCATGTGACTTTCTATCATATTCTCCATTACTCCTCCTATCCATGACTAATTCTAAGTGGTCCTTGTATTTGCAAGTCTAACAAGCTCTCAAGGGCAATTACATTAACTTTTGCTTGTTTCTCATGTGCCCTAGCAAGTCTCTCTTGTGTTTGAATAATTCAATCATTATCTTCTTGCAAATTCTTATCTCTGCCTTCAAACTTTTCATAGTGTCTGCTACATGAGGGGAGTACTCATCACCATGTTTCTCATCTGATCTATAGGGAGAATCTCGTGAACTGTAGTCTGCCATTTTTCTAGTCATCTTTGATATTCTCTTCTTTCAAAGTATATCATGTCAGCTTAACCAAATTATAAACAAACCAACGTACCTCAATATAGTTCAGGGGAGGATATATAGTTCGGAAGATCAACTAGATTAGTACAATACATGTATAATCATAATCATAACAGTGTATAGAAATCATCGCCATCATTATCCTAGTTACCATGCATAATGCCACAATTATAACACCAACTATCTATTATGCATAACAAACATATGGATGCCACACATGCATAAACAATACATATAAACATTTGCAATCATCCATAGTGAACACATCCCAATAACAACCTCATCAACTTATGCATGACAATACCATGGAAAAAATTTCCCTTACCATGCTTTCCTAACAAACACATAGACCAAAAGCATAATGAACATATATGCAACTGACATGTATGCATGAAAAAAACTTCATCCAAAGAGAAAGGGAAACTAGACATCACCCAAGGAGAACAAAACCATGCTCTCATACCACTCTATAACACCCTCCTCCAAAATTTACCCAAGCTAACTGGTCCATCGAGGTAAACATGTGACGAAGAGTGACTATCATACGATTCAACTTCCCATGTATACCTAAGGAAGTGGAACTGACACGACAAGACCAATCTGACCTTCCTCATAAGCTATAGAACCTTTAGGAGCCAACCAACCCTCCAGGTGTCCAACCCCTAAGACCACTTGATGTTTTGCTTAACTAGACCCCCATTCGCTCTCATGACAAGCCTTCCATGCAACTGAGACCCTCCATTCACTCCCACAACAAGGACTCCATGTCATTGCAACCTTTTCTAGGTAGTTTTGTGCCCACAATCCTGAATTTTAAGCCACTTTTTCAAGGCTATTGCTCAAGCCCCTACCTAGATCTTAGGAAACTTCTAGAAATGATAAATAACAAGGAAATAAGGATATTATTGTAAACACTTGAACAAGGGCTTGACCCAACCCCTACTAGCCATGACAGGCATTCAATCAAACATATCATAAACATGCAATGTACAAGTTATAAATACACATTTGAACATAGGGGCCTCATACTTATTTGATAATCATCAAGAAGAACTAATGTCTACTCACAATAGCTACATTGTTATATATTAGGTCATGAATTCATTAACATTACATATAATGATCAATCATGATGAGAATCCATAACTCAAGTTTGTCATGAAACATGCTTATAACTAGCAAAATAACTAGAGAAATATCGATGATGAAACAACCATTAAATCCACATAATGACAAGCACATTTACTCATGAAATACCAAAAGAAAAGGATGTCTTATTAACTTATGAAAATCCAACCAAGTCAGGGCCTTCCACGTACCAATCGACCATAGATTCGGCTGAACCAAATCTCTCTTTCAACCAATCACCCTCGTGCCATATTCCAAGCATGAATGTGGGATCTCATGGAAAAAACCAAGAAAACCAAACCAAGGCTTACAGAAACCAAACCTACTCAAGCCCCAACCATTGATTCCACCTCATGGCCGAACATCACTAACCATCACTAGCTCAGTCTCTAGCTGAGCTATACAGGGCTCCAGAGCATTTGTTCCAACCAAGGCATCTCAGACTAGTAACTCAACCCACAACTATTGTAGGGCTCCAGAGAATTTGTCCAACCAAGGCTTCTAGGAATAGTAACTCAACCCACCAAGGGAACCAAGCATTTGTCCAACCAAGGCTTTGGGGACTAGTAACTCAACCTAAGTTGTTATAGGGCTTCCAGAGCACTTTTCCAACCAAGGTTTCAGGAACTAATAACTCAACTCATAGCCACAAGGAACATGAGCACCAACCAAATAACAACGATAAAAGGCACAACACCATCACTATCCAGGAAATGGAAAGGCTATTCAAAAACACTATCAATCTAGGCAATACTCCATGCCAATGAAAGATCATAACGAAGAAACCACATGCATGTGCCATGCATGCAAAAACAAGCAAGGAAGTCATACATGCAACTCGATACCTGCAAGAAACACTCTTTATAGTGGTTGATCCTGATGTCCCTGATGAGCCCCAAAAATGGGTAATTTATTGGGCTCATTTTTCCTACTGTTCTTCATCAATCCACCATTTTTCATAGTTTATGTATGTTTTTTGAATATGTTTATGTTATTTGAACGAATGAGGGTGGTCACTTTACCAAGAAGGCTAATACGTGGTTATTTCAGGTTTTTTGGACAAATTTTGGAACAAGGCCAAGCAATTATGAGCCAGATGATAGCCAAGCATGAAGGAACAAGGGTGAGGATTCGTAGGAAGGGTGTCTCTTGCATTAAATGGTCCTTCCCCGAAATCTCCACCCTCAACTCGGAGCTCAGCAAGCCACCAAAACGAATCCTAAAGGCAGCCAAGCAGCTTTGTGAAGAGTGACTGTTTAATGGCAGTTTTAACAACCGAGCCCCTTGAGTTAAGGAGGGCTACTAGGACCCTCGTAGTGCATAAATAGGAAGGCTTCAGCTTTCGTAGGTGACTTTTGGAGCTGTTGGGTTTGCACTATAGTGCTGTCATTATCTCAGCTCATTTTCGTAGCTACTGCTGTATAACTTTCTTGTGACATGATCATTTTTGAGTAATGAAGAGCAGCTTTACTTGGCATCAGTTCTGAGTTTTTCTTAGGAGCCTATAGCTCTTGGGGTTGGGCCCAACCCAAGTGCCAAGGCTTCCTTTGTGTACTGTTATTTGCTTTTTATGTCTTTGCAAAATAATGTATGTTAAGTAGATTAAAATATTGTTGGTTACCTAGGTCATTGTTGATGATTAGAAAGGTTTTTTTCATGTTCAGATTAAGTTGATAGGTTAATAACAAGGAAGATCTTCAGAAAAAGGCCATCAAGCACCTCTGATCTCACCTCTCCCTCAGTGGGATCGTGAGCTGGGACAGAGGTGACCTTGCTGCCAACAAAAACACTGTCTTTGCTTCACCATGCAATCATTAGTGTTAGATTCTCATTTGCTGGAATTGATACCAGTTGTGGTTATGTGTTCAGGTTCATGATTGCTTAGTTTGCATAGCTATTCCATGTGATTTCATTGCAAATAAACTTCTGTTCATTTCCTTTGTTGTTACTTAGGCCAGATTAGAATAAATTAGCTAGGTCATTAGTTTTCCAAGTCATTGTTTGTTCAGTTTGAGAAGTAACTTGCAGAGCACCTGTAATACCTCTCCATCTACCCGTACTCCATCAATCCCATCTGCTCCATCTCTAACTCGGATTCTTGCCTCACGTTTGCCACATCCGCTCGCATAGCCCTAATTTTTGTGCAAAATTGCTTTACTCCTCCTTGAATAAATCCAACCATCCTCATCACTCCTTAGCTCCATCCACCAAGTCCTAGACCTCCTCACACCTTTACCCTACACCCTCACTCACTTCTCCACTTTTCTCTCTCCATCCAGCCTCCAAAATCCCATTTCTGAACATCCTGTAGAAATTACAGAACATCCTGTAGAAAACACAGAACATCCTGTAGAACCCCTGCAGACTTCCTGTAGAAGCTCACAAAAGTGGTTTCTTGATAGCCAAACTCTGTGAAACTCTTTGGAAGGGTGCTAGGGACCCCTTAGGCCCTCTTCTAGCCTTCCCAACCTCCTGCAAGCATTTTCTCTTGCCAATCCCCCTCTGCACAGTCAAAAACCAGTTAAAGCACATGCATGGCGATTCTTCCATTTTACTCAAAAATACAAAAAGATGTTTTCTTTGATTTTACTGTAGAAGTAGTTTAGACACCTGAATTTCACCTTCTTAGAAGTCAATGTCATCTCTTTCAGTATCTTTCGTCCTCTTTCTTGCATCAGTAGGATTAGCTGGTAAAATTAGGGTTTGCTAGGGTTTAAATTTCCTTTTAACTTTTCAGTTTCTTTCTGCAAGAAGATTAGCCTCCTTTGAGTTAGCTTCCATCCATCAGTTATAAATCTTCTTCTTAGAGCTCATAGAAGTTGGCTTAAGCTCCTAGCGGACTTGTGCCAGCTGACCAAGTGATAGCTGCAGCAAGAGCTAGTACTTGTGCATACAGCACCGTCGCTTCCAAGTTTGTTACGGACTACTGGGTTGATAAGAGTAAAGAAAGGAGTCCCAGGAGTTGTAGCATTATTGCTGCAATACTGGAGCCCACCATCTTTTTGGCGTTGTTGCCGGGGAAGCATCAGAGTATTTGTGATTGCTGCTTTTCTTCTATTTTTCTACTCCAACCTTCTGCTAAGTAGTTTATTTCATTTCCATTCTGTAATTTCATTTATGCAAAAGTAGATTAGACATTTCCCGCTTTCATATATTAGCATTTCAATTCTGCAAGCGTAGATTAGCATTTTAATTATGCAAGCATAGATTAGAATTTCAATTTTGCAAGCGTAGATTAGCATTTCAATTCCGCAGTTTCATTTCAGCAAAATAGATTAGTCCTTTCCTGCTTTCATTTCAATTCCGCAAAATGGATTTTAGTTAGTTGCAATTGCATTTGTTTCAGTTTTGCAGGTACAAGCAAAAAAAACAAAAGCAACCAAAAATCTTTTCATGCCTCGTAGGAATAGAGACAATACTGGAAAATTCCTACCCAATGTCCCCACCACATCACTGAGTCACCCTTCTCTCTTCTTTGGTGGCAGTGACCCAGAAGAACCTACAGGCGAACCTCCTGAGATATACGAAGATCCTATAACAGAAGAAGAGCAAGAAAAATTCCTTTTGAGAGCATGGCTGAAAACAGAAATGACAAAGAAGATGATGAGAGAATAGAAGGTACCTTCCCCATCCGAGAGACCAATGGGGACATGAAAATCAAAAACATAAGTCCCTCAGCCTTACCTCACTTCCATGGATTGACTATTGAAGACCCTGATACCTTCTTGTTTGAGTTTGCTGTCCTTTGTCGAACTTATGACTATGCCGAGGACGAGAAAAAGTTGAAACTCTTTCCTTCTACCCTCAAGGATGCAGCACTCCCCTGGTTCATGGGGTTACCTAGAAATAGTATCACCACTTGGGCTCAGATGCAGCAAGCCTTTAACAACAAATACTGGGACTACTGCAGGTCCAAGGAAACAAAGGGAGAAATATTTCGTATGACCATGGGAAATGATGAGTCTTTAAAATAATACGAGGAAAGGTTCCAACTTAGCTATAAACGGGTGAGGTGCACACTTGACCCTGAATCTCTGAAGGTGGTTCTACTCCGAGGAGTCCCTGAAGACCTTCTAGATACCCTCCATTTGCTAGCTGGAGGGGACATCTACCAACTACCTTATGATGACATAAAGAGTCTATTTAGAAACCATTCTAGGGCAGCCCGGAAAAGAGGTAGGGGGAATCCACTTTCAGCTAGTGCTTCCCTCTCCAAGCATGAGTTTGCTAATCAGATGGAAGACCTCAAAAGTGAGGTGAGATAGACCATTGCCATGCAGCTTGATACTTTTCGAATCCAACAAAAGAAAGAGGAAGCTGAGAGGGCTTTGGCCATTTTTTGTTCCCGATGTACGAGGAAGCACCCTAAGAGCGAGTGTCCATTGCACTTAGTAGAGGTATGTTTCGTTTGTGAGGAAGACCACCCCACAAACCAATGCCCAAGCTTACCTGGATTTAAAGCCATGTACCAAGGGACTGAGGCAACCACTGAACCTCTCTACTTCCTCAACCAAAGGAGGCCGCATGGGCCCAGGCCTTACCAGTAGGGGATGCAAGGGACATCCCAAGCTTATTATAGCCCCAACCAATCTGCTCACATACCTTCTTGGGGCCCCACTTCTCATCCTTCCTAGTTCGCACCTCGTCTGTTGTCTTATCCATCTCAATACCATACTCAATGCACTTCTCATTCATTTCACTCACATGTCCAGCCACAACCTCAGTGGAATGCACCTCAACCGGGGTGGAGGCCTCAATACAACTCTCCTCCCGCCATTCTACCTCCACCACTGACTCAACCACAACCATTGCCTCCTGCTCCTCCAAGACAACCCCAGATGCCTACTCAATCGAACCCAAACCCCAACAACCGACAGGCCCAACAGGTATACACTGGGGAGACAACATGCCTTACCTATGCTATGGAGATCCAGGAGATCAACCTGCAATCTGGGAAGGTCCTTCCAGATTGCCAACCTCCCCCCCCCAGAGGATGAGGAATAGAAACAGGAAAGTGAACCCAA
Source organism: Pinus taeda (assembly GCA_000404065.3). Taxonomy (NCBI): domain Eukaryota; kingdom Viridiplantae; phylum Streptophyta; class Pinopsida; order Pinales; family Pinaceae; genus Pinus; species Pinus taeda. The sequence goes on from APFE030009955.1 coordinate 97,938, forward strand.
AGCCATTCCACCCTTTCCTGAGCGACTAACAGTAACCACACAACCAAACCCCGAGGAGACTGAACTTCTGGGAGAACTTAAACAGTTGTGTGTGAAAATACCCCTTCTCCAGGCCATAAAAGATGTACCAATATACAACAAATTGATTAAGGAGAAGTGCTTCAGGTAGCCAGGCAGGCGAAAGCAAGATGCCTTGACTATCAATGTCATAGGATAACTGTCCGATCTAATGTTGGGGCAAGTAATCTATCCAAAGTATTTGGACCCTGGGAGTCCTGTAGTTGATGTCCACATCAATGGCACCATAATCCCCCATACCTTGATTGATCTAGGGGCTACCATTAATGTGATGACCAGGGACATTATGCTTAAACTCAACCTTCAGAGCTCCTTAAGGAAGACCTCGACAGTCCTGCAGTTAGCAGACCGCTCCACCGTGACTCCCGAAGGGATGGTGGAAGATGTCCTGGTCTTTGTTGACTCTTGGGAGTACCTTGCGGACTTCTTGGTCCTTCAGCCAAAGGCAAAGCTCACTGGATACCCCCTCATTTTGGGAAGGCCTTGGTTAGCTACTGTGGATGCTTACATCAGTTGTCGAGCTGGAAGCATGACCATCAAGAATGGGCCTATGTCCAAACAGCTAGTCCTATAACCCCCTACCTAACCTCTGCTAGAACATGACTTACCACTCTGGTTGGAAGAGGGAGATGAGGATGAGGTCTACTCTGCACCATTGTGCACAGTAGAAACCACCAGGGGAGGCCCTCAAACCGAGGATGACTTGATTGAGAATTTGATTCAAAATCCACCTCCCAGTGCACTGTTCTTAGAGGAGTTAGTGGAAGGTACCCAAGCCAGCGCTTTAGTGGACCTCTGTGTGACTGATCCAGCCTCTCCTAGAGTTAAGAATGTGGAATTTGGCCCTGAAAGAACCTTAAAGATCAGCTCCTCCCTATCTCCCTCCCAGGAGAAGGAGCTGTGTAGCTTACTGAACAATCATCTGGATGCTTTCGCTTGGAGCTATAAGGAGATGAAAGGAGTCCACCCTTCGGTCTGTACCCATCACATTTACATTAAAGAAGATTGTAAACGAGTCAAGCAGCCTCAGAGGAGAATGAATCTAGCCCTTAAAGACATCGTCAAAGAAGAATTGCAAAAATTGTTGGTTGCAAGATTCATCTACCCTATCTCTGATAGTGAGTGGGTCTCACCTCTAGTGCTTGTGCCCAAAAAAAACGGGAAGTGGAGAATTTGTGTAGATTACCGAGAACTTAACAAAGCCACCAAGAAAGACCATTTCCCTTTGCCTTTCATAGATCAAGTGTTGGATGGAATAGGAGGGAAGAAGTTCTTCTCTTTCCTAGATGGGTTCAGCGGGTATAATCATATCCAAATCAGCCCAGAGGACCAAGATAAAACCACCTTCACTTGTCCATGGATTACCTTTGCCTACCGAGTCCTTCCCTTTGGTGTATGCAACGCTCCTGCTACTTTCCAGAGAGCAGTATTGAGCATATTTTATGAGTTGGTCCACGATTCGGTAGAAATCTATATGGATGACTTTACTCCTTATGAGTCCAACTTCCAAGAAGCATTGACTAACCTAGGAAAAGTTTTAACCAAGTGTATTGAGATGAACCTGTCCCTCAGTCCCGAAAAATGTGAATTCCTGATGACTAAAGGGACTGTGCTAGGTCATACAATTTCTCAGCAAGGGTTACAGGTGGACCCTAACAAGATTGCTATCATCCAGAGGGTTCCACCTCCTCAAAAGGTAAGAGATGTTCGGAGTTTCCTAGGCTTAGCAGGATATTATGGAAGATTCATTAAAAATTTCAGTAAGCTAGCCTCGCTAATGTTTGGCCTCTCAGGGAAAGATGTTGAGTTTAAATGGACCGACGACTGTCAAGGGGCTTTGGATGAGTTGAAAGATAAGCTAGTGTCCACCCCGATCTTAAGAGGTCCAAACTGGGCCCTACCTTTCCACATCCACACTAATGCCTCGAACAAAGCCATAGGGGCAGCCTTAGGACAAGTTGAGGAGAAACTACCATATGCCATATACTTCGTCAGCAAAAACCTGTCCAAGGCAGAGATGAACTATACTGTATCCGAGAAAGAATTCCTGGCCATAGTCCATTCCCTAAATAAGTTTAGACACTACATCACTGGTTATCAAACATTCGTACACACTGATCATGCTGCAATTAGATACTTAATGAATAAGCCTGATGTAAATGCTCGTATCATTAGATGGTTACTTTTGTTGCAGCAATTTGATTTGACTATTGTCGACAATCCTGGTAAGGAAAATGTTGTTGCTGACTTCTTGTCTAGATTCGATTTTCCTGCAGGTGAAGAAGGGACAGTGGATGACCAGATGCTAGATGAACACCTGTTTTCCATCTCAGTACTCTCTCCATCGTTTTCTGATATAGCAAATTACTTGGTCTCAGCACAGTTCCCTCCGCATCTATCCTCAAAGGAGAAGAGCAGAATTGTGAGGAAGAGCGCCCCATTCACTTGGATCAGGGGCAACCTGTTCAAACTTGGCCCAGATCACATCTTGAGGCATTGTGTTAGGGAGGAGGAAGTCTTTGACATCCTCCTAACCTGTCATGATGGGCCCTGTGGAGGCCACTTTGCAACAAAAAGGACTGCCTTCAAAATTCTACAGGCAGGCTACTATTGGCCTACTCTTCACCAAGATGTCAAAAGATACATCAGCCAGTGTGACCGATGTCAGAGGATGGGGAAACCGACTCCAAGGGATGAAATAACTCTCCAACCTCAAGTGACCTTCGAGCCATTTGAGAAGTGGGGCATGGATTTTGTGGGTCCTATCAACCCTCCTTCAAAGCAAAGGTCTTACATCATTATGTGCACCGACTACCTGACAAAGTGGGCAGAAACAAAGGTAATCAAAGCAGCAACAGAAGAAAAGGTGGCTGAGTTTTTAAGGGAAAATATCTTCTACAAGTTTGGCTACCCAAGAGAGTTAGTCACCGATCAATGAAGTCAGTTCACCTCTAACCTGATTGAAGACTTGCTCGCTCATCACAAGATCAAGAACAGGACTTCCATCCCATATCATCCACAAGAAAATGGGTAGGTGGAAGTCACTAATAGAGCATTGGAAGGGATTTTGACTAAGGTGGTGAGCAGCAGCAGAAAGGATTGGGCAGATCGCCTTGTTGAGGCCACCTGGGCCTACAACACCACTTGGAAGACTACAATAGGTTTCACACCTTATGAACTGGTCTACAGGAAGAAAGCTTTGTTGTCCTTAGAGTTCGAGTACAACACATTGAGGGTGGTAGCTTAGCTAGACTTAGATCTCAGCCATGCTCAACGTGAAAGATTACTGCAGCTGAATGGATTAGATGAACACAGAATGCAGGCCCTCCTCCACTCAGAAGTAGTTCAACTCTAGAGGAAGATATGGCATGACCGACACCTTAGTGAAAAGCAATTCCAGCCGGGAGATTGGGCATTGCTGTATGACTCAAGATACAATGATTTCAAAGGGAAGCTGAGGACAAGATGGTTAGGACCATATACAGTGGAAAAATGCAATGACAATGGTTCAGTCCTTATCAGGACCATTGATGAAGAAGCCATCCCAATGCTTGTCAATGGGCATCGATTGAAAATCTACAAGAAACCCCTTTCGAGGCAGGAGTTCATTGAAACTTTGGAAAAATCAGTGTTGGTAGTAGAGCAGGGCTCTGCCTCTATTCTGCCCACACCTTGATCATCAAAAAAAAAAAGGAATAAAAATATCCTTGGGTGAAAACCTCTCTGAGGCGCCCAGGGTAGACATTGAGGGTGAAAACCTCATGGAGGCGCCCCAACTGTCTCTCAAAAATAAAGAAATGGAATTAAAAAAAAAAAAAAAAGATCCTTTGGTGAAAACCTCTCTGAGGCACCTAGGGCAGATAGTGGGGTTGAAAACCTCATGGAAGCGCCCCAGCTATCTCTTAAGAAAAAAGAGAAAAAAAAAGAGAAAAACGAAAGGAAAAAAGAGAAAAAAAGAAATAGGTCTAATCTCTGTAAAATTGTTGGAGGTTGCAAGGAATACATTGCAGATAAAGAAGGTCACGCAAAACGAGGATAGGGGTCCGTACCAGGCTACAGGACATCCTGACAGACACTCCCTCCATGGCCACTCACCTATCCCAGGATTTGATCACATTCGGGTCGAAATTCCACCTTCTACAGGAAGTTTTGGGCTTTCTACAGGAAGTTCTGTATTTCTACAGGAATCATCTCGTAGAGCCTTTGGGCGGGCTAAATTCGATTTTGGAAGGGGATTTGAAGCTTGGAGTCTGTTGGTTAGGCCTACAGTCACCCCTCTATTCCATCCATCACCGTATGTCACCCATGTTTCATCTCTTTCCACTGCCATTGCACCCACCTGGTTATGTGTTCCTGCAGAGTCATACAAGGAATCCTGTTTTCTTCATATGGACATATTTTTTTTTTCAAGTGACAAATCAAGCAACAAAGGCTCGTACACTCTACCTGTTCAAGCTCCATCTAGACTCTTCATCAGAGAATTTAGCCTTGCTCGTTTAGCCTCATCATCACCCCCCTGCTAAATGGGTTGCTTATCCTCTGAGCAACTAATCTAGCTCATCATCCTTTATAGCTTTGGCTGCCTCCCTCACGTCCCAGGCCTCCGCGGTGATATCTTCTTCCTGGTCATGAAATCCTACTTTCCTTTCCAGTTCCTCCCATTGTCTTTTTTCCTCCTCTTCCTTAACTCCTTCTAGAAATTCCAAAAGCAAGGGAGGACTGAATTTCAGGCCAATCCAATTGGCCTGCAGATTTTGCATCGACTGTTTGTAGAGGGGTACCCTTGCCAAGGCCTCCCTCATCCTAGTGGGAGAATGGTATTCTCTTATCTTGAAGCTGTGGGGCAGTGTGTTCCACCACCTTGTGCAGGCATGAAGGCAGTTATCCCCCAACAGTCTCTCCATGTCCTCAAAGTGGGCGATAGCTTGAGCCTGTTGCTCAATGTACTTTGGTAAATCCTAAGGGTTGCTGGCCAAGTGTTGGTGGGTGCTTATCACTGCTGAGGGATCCTCCAGCTCTGCTTTAATAATTAGTGGCTCACTGAGTTCCCTGCTCATAATATTTCAGACCTATGCTGCTCTTTTTTCCTCATGATTCATCCAAGAGGCCATGGCCATAAGTTGGACATCTCCTACCACAGTGTTGGGATCCCATGAATTCATATTTGGAAGGACTAAGTTGTGCAAATAAAACTCTGATAATTTAGCCTTGTCCTCTGATGATCTACAGTCACATAAAGCCACAAATTGATGATAATTTTGAAATGGAGTGATGCCCCTTTGGGCCAAGGTGTTAATCTGAAAATGCAACCATTGATCCTTAAGGTATATGGTGTATGATTTGGAACGTTTCCTATACTACAGAGCTTCCATCGCCTAGCTGGCCATGCAGGCCAGTTGGGCCTCCTTTTCTTGCACTTGCTGTTTCAGAGACTGTATCTCTTGGGCTGCTTGAAAGTCCTTCTCCTGTAGCTGTCTAGATAGTGTCTCAATTTCAACCTGCAACCCATCTCTTCTCTGCTGCTCATAAAGGGTTTCTTTGTCTGTTGTGGGCTCCTCCTGTTGTTGTTGTTCTCCCAAGATGTGAGGCCTGTCTTCCTTATGTTGTCCCTGTAGCTGTAGTTGTTGTTTAAGCAACTTGTTTTCTTCTTGTAGCTTGGCCCACTAGCTGCTTTCCACATGCTATACCATAGCCAATTCCTTTCTTGCCTCTTTGAGTTGTTCCTCCAGGGGACCTATATTTGCCACACCCTTGGACTTGGCGATCTTCATCCAAGTGTGGGTCCTCACTCTCTCTTCTTCTAGTACAAGGAAAAGTGGCAACTCGAATTTTTGGGGAATGATCTTTCCGGGCTCTAACAAGTTGTAGTAGGAGCCCAAGCTGGGCTGGGGGCTAGGTTCCACAATGTTCTCCGCCTTTTCTTCCTCCTGTGGTTATTTAGCTACCTCTCCTTCCATTTCTTTAGTCTCCTTTAGCCTAGCCAATGTTTCCTATAGAACAGTCTCAGCATCCTGTAGAGAGGTCTTTGTGTCCAGCATTTTCATCCTTTCTCTCCATGTGGATGTTTTCGGGCCGCCCCGTTCATAGGTGATGGATGCCTTTGAAGGCGACCTTTCCTCTTGTTTAGCTGGGGTGTCCACAATCATAATTGGCTCCTTTGACTGTGGCTAGGGTCTGCGAGTTTTTATCCGCATGCTCCTTCTTGCCTTAAAATACATGGAAGGCTCCCTTTTTCGCTTCCCTTTTTGCTTTGGAGATGTGCTTAGGGCAGCCAGCACTGCTGCCGCCTCCCTGGCCAAAATCTCAGGTGATTTCTCCTTTTGCTGCTCCGTTTCCATGCTTCTTGTAGAAATTCCTGTGTCGACTGTTTTCATGCTTCCTGTAGAAACTGTTTCAACTGTTTCAATCTGCTTGGCTGGATGTGTCTTTCCTTTTAATTTTTGTGTGGTTGCCTTGGTTGTGCCCTCCTTTGTTTGGAATTTTTCAGTCCTCTCTGCTCTAATCTACAATCGTTTCTCCCTTGGCGTTTGTGCCTTTGTTCCTCCCACAATTTTAGGCTCAGCAACGTGGCCTTTCCCTCGTTTCTCTTCTTGTTCTTTCTCTGGTGGCATGTCCTGTGTTTTTTTACCACTGGCTTTCTCTTCTGCCTCAGTGTGTTCCCTTTCTTCATTGCTGGATGAAGTGAGTTCCTCGGCCAGAATTGGAATATCATCATCTCTAGACATGTTGCAGAAAATCTACCAGGAGAGAGGGATAGTGTAGGTGTGGAGGGCATCTTCCACTAGAAGCATGATGAGCCCATGATGGGCTAGCTGATCTGGTGTCCCTTCCTTCAATTTTGTGCCACACTCAATTAATGATTGCAGAAGAAAATAGGGGATGCTTAACTTCTATTCTGCAGGTAAATCCATCCCATGTCTAAGTTCACTCAACAGCCTGAAATGGTAGCCGTAGACAATACTGAACCGCCCCTCACATGTAATGTATTTCATGATTTGAAAACTGACCTCGCTCCAAAAAGGATGTAAGCTGGCTCTCTGAACCCCGTTCTTATCTTCTGAAAATTGTTCCTCTGGTAGGAAGAACTCTTTCTTGGCTTTCTAGCCCAATGCCCTCTCCTCCTTGGTCCAAGGTATCCCCAATGGCAGATCAGTAACTCGCCTAATGAGTTGTGGTGTAAGCTTTAGGGTCAAGCCTCTGAAATTCACAGTGGCCAGTATCTTTGATTTAGGTTGCATGGACATTAAGAACTCCTCCATCATCTCATCGTCATGGCCCTAAATTCTGGCATAAAAGGTCATCCAATTGGCACAAGTGAAGAGGTTCACCACCTCGGGATGTTCACGCAATTTTCTGGAATCTGAGGGTTCCTTCCTGATAAAACCCCCTGGCATGGTGAGAGTGATCTATTTTATGCTCTGAGCAGAGAGGGACTGTTGTTCTATGATTTCCTCCTTTGAAATTCAAGACAGTATCTCTCAGGTGTTTATATTTTACTTTGCACCAATTCCCTGGTTCTAATGCTTTTGCTGCCCAAAACTCGATTGTCCGTGTTTAACAGGAAGAATTAGGTTTCCACAGAAATAGTGCAGAGCTCAATTTTCATCCCTAGCATACATACAACCATGTAAAATTCACATTTCTCCTACACAGGTTAGCCCTGACAGTGCTTTATCTTTTCTACAGGAGGAATTTTCCTAACAGGAACTGTGGAGGAGCATTTAGACGTAGAACCAACGAAGAAATTCCATGCAACACAAAAGTAAATTGTTATTTTCGACTTACAGGTAGACTTGTCTCTAACCCTCCAATTCAAGATAGCTCAATTCACCATTTTTCGAAATATACCATGCATGGAAGGGTGTTTTTGAGCCTACCTCTCTCGGAACTCCAAATTTGACGAAGAAAAGTCTAGGCTTCTCTGCTCCGGAAGGCTTTGCTGTATTTCCTGTAGAGCTTTTTCCTGTAGAACGCTTTGCCGGCTTCTGTAGGATGTCACGGCACTTCTGAATGAGCCTGGTACGCAGGAGAATTTTGAAACGGGCCGAAAAGCTCGGGTTAATAGATTGTGGAGGTAGAGGATCCGTATTTCGGCCGAGGACAGTTGCAAGTGCAATTGAACAGTGGTGAATGCGAGTCTTCAGCTGAGCATTTTGAACTATGGCGCAATTCGTGGTGAGCGGGTGAGGTGGTCGGGCCAAACCATTAGCCAACGTCACGGCCATCATTCCTCTGCGTGTCCCTAACCGCCATTACCTCTCCTCTGCCATTAACCGCCGCCACCACTGCCATTCCCACCGATTTTCCCCAACTGGACACTCCACACATGTTGGCTACACGTCTCATTGGCAAATTCGAACGTAACCGAGCTTGTTCAGATCCCACGAAGCTATGTGACTGGCTGTGGGTGGCCAGTTGACTGGCCACCGAATTTGTTCAATCCGAACCATTTTCACAGATATGCAGTTTTCAAAATATATTTTATGTAATTTGACGAATAAGGTTAGACACTTACCTGCATGGCCATGGACATGTTCTGCACACTTCGGGACTTGGAACGACTGATTCGCTTGCTGGTGCATTGTGCACAGGTGCTAGAACCCATTTTTTCATTTGTTGATGCTGTATGCACGTCTTTGGAACCCGATCCTTCGGTTGGCAACGCTGCATGCACAAGTTCTGTTTGGTTTCAGCTGTCGAGGATGTCTTCACATCTAGGAGGATCCTTTTTACATGTTTCCTTTTGTTAGTTTCAGCTGCCCCTGCCTCTAGAGTCTGTCCAAATGCTCCTCCATAGTTCCTGTTAAGAAAATTCCTCCTGTAGAAAAGATAAAGCACTATCAGGGCTAACCTGTGTAGGAAAAATGTGAATTTTACATGGTTGTATGTATGCTAGGGATGAAAATTGAGCTCTGCACTATGTCTGTGGAAACCTAATTCTTCCTGTTAAACACGGATAGTCGAGTTTTGGGCAGCAAAAGCATTAGAACCAGGGAATTGGTGCAAAGTAAAATATAAACATCTGAGAGATATTGTCTTGAATTTCAAAGGAGGAAATCATGGAACAACAGTCCCTCTTTGCTCAGAGCATAAAACAGAGCACTCTCACCATGCCAGGGGGGTTTATCAGGAAGGAACCCTCGGATTCCAGAAAATTGCGTGAACATCCCGAGGTGGTGAACCTCTTCACCCGTGCCAATTGGATGACCTTTTGTGACAAAATTCAGGGCCGTGACGATGAGATAACGAAGGAGTTCTTAATGTCCCTGCAACCTAAATCAAAGATACTAGCCATTATGAATTTCAGAGGTTTGACCCTAAAGCTTACACTACAACTCATTAGTCGAGTTACTGATCTTCCATTGGGGATACCTTGGACCAAGGAGGAGAGGGAATTGGGCCAGAAAGCCAAGAAAGAGTTCTTCCTACAAGAGTAACAATTTTTCAGAAGATAAGAACGGGGTTCAGAGAGCTAGCTTACATCATTTTTGGAGCGAGGTCAATTTTCAAATCATGAAATACATTACCTGTGAGGGGCGGTTCAGTATTGTCTACGACTACCATTTCAGGCTGCTGAGTGAACTTAGAAATGGGATGGATTTACCTCCAGAATAGAAGTTAAGCATCCCCTATTTTCTTCTGCAATCATTAATTGAGTGTGGCACAAAATTGAAGGAAGGGACACCAAATCAGATAGCCCATCATGGGCTCATCAAGCTTCTAATGGAAGATGCCCTCCACACCTACACTGTCCCTCTCTCCTGGGAGATTTTCGGCAACATGTCTAGAGATGATGATATTCGAATTCTGGCCAAGGAACTCACTTCATCTACTAGTGAAGAAAGGGAACACACTGAGGCAGAAGAGAAAGCCAGTGGTAAAGAAACACAGGACAGGCCACCACAGAAAGAACAAGAAGAGAAACGAGGGAAAGGCCACGTTGCTGAGCCTAAAACTGTGGGAGGAACAAATGCACAAATGCCAAGGGAGAAACGATTGCAGAGTAGAGTAGAGAGGACTGAAAAAGTCCAAAAAAAGGAGGGCACAAACGATTGCAGAGTAGAGTAGAGAGGACTGAAAAAGTCCAAAAAAAGGAGGGCACAACCAAGGAAACCACACAAAAATTAAAAGCAAAGACACATCCAGCCAAGCAGACCGAAACAGTTGAAACAGTTTCTACAGGAAGCATGAAAACTGTTTCTACAGGAATCATGAAAACAGTCGACACAAGACTTTCTACAGGAAGCATGGAAACGGAGCAGCAAAAGGAGAAATCACCTGAGATTTTGGCCAGGGAGGCGGCAGTAGTGTTGGCTGCCCTAAGCACATATCCAAAGCAAAAAGGGAAGCGAAAAAGGGAGCCTTCCATGTATTTTAAGGAAAGAAGGAGCATGCAGATAAAAACTGGCAGACCCCAGCCACAGTCAAAGGAGCCAATTATGATTGTGGAAACCCCAGCTAAACAAGAGGAAAGGTCGCCTTCAAAGGTATCCATCACCTATGAACGGGCAGCCTGAAAACATCCACCTGGAGAGAAAGGATGAAAATGCTGGATACAAAGAACTCTCTACAGGATGCTCAGACTATTCTACAGGAAACACTGGCTAGGATAAAGGAGACTGAAGAAATGGAATGAGAGGCAGCTAAATCACCACAGGAGGAAGAAAAGGTGGAGAACATTGTGGAACCTAGCCCCCAGCCCAGCTTGGGCTCCTACTATAACTTGTTAGAGGCCGGAAAGATCATTCCCGCAAAATTTGCAGTGCCACTTTTCCTTGCACTAGAAGAAGAGAGAGTGAGGACCCACACTTGGATGAAGATCGCCAAGTCCAAGGGTGTGGCAGATATAGGTCCCCTGGAGGAACAACTCAAAGAGGCAAGAAAGGAATTGGCTATGGTACAGCATGTGGAAAGCAGCGAGTGGGCCAAGCTACAATAAGAAAATGAGCTGCTTAAATAGCAGCTACAGCTATAGGGACAACATAAGGAAGATAGGCCTCACATCTTGGGAGAACAACAACAACAGGAGGAGCCCACAACAGACAAAGAAACCCTTGATGAGCAGCAGAGAAGAGATGGGTTGCAGGCTGAAATTGAGACACTATCTAGACAGCTATAGGAGAAGGACTTTCAAGAAGCCCAAGAGATACAGTCTCTGAAACAGCAAGTGCAAGAAAAGGAGGCTCAACTGACCTGCATGGCCAGCTAGGCGATGGAAGCTTTGCAGTGTAGGCAACCTGCCAAATCATACTCCCTATACCTTAAGGATCAATGGTTGCAGTTTCAGATTAACACCTTGGCCCAAAGGGGCGTCCCTCCATTTCAAAATTATCATCAATTTGTGGCTTTATGTGACGGTAGCTCATCAGAGGACAAGGCTAAATTATCAGAGTTTTATTTGCACAACTTAGCCCTTCCAAATATGAATTCATGGGATCCCAACACTTTGGTAGGAGATTTCCAAGTTATGGCCATGGTCTCTTGGATGAATCATGAGGAAAAAAGAGCAGCATAGGTCCGAAATATTATGAGTAGGGAACTCAGTGAGCCACTAATTATTAGAGCAGAGCCGGAGGATCCCTCAGCAGTGATAAGCGCCCACCAGCACTTGGCCAACAGCCCTCAGGAGTTACCAGAGTACATTGAGCAACAGGCTCAAGCTATCGCCCACTTTGAGGACATGGAGAGATTATTGGGGGATAATTGCCTTCATGCCTGCACAAGGCGGTGGAACACACTGCCCCACAACTTGAAGATAAGAGAATACCATTCTCCCACCATGATGAGGGAGGCCTTGGCAAGGGTACCCCTCTACAAATAGTCGATGCAAAATATGCAGGCCAATTGGATTGGCCTGAAATTCAGTCCTCCCTTACTTTTGGAATTGCTAGAAGGAGTTAAGGAAGAGGAGGAAAACAGACAGTGGGAGGAAGTGGAAAGGAAAGCAGGATTTAACGACCGGGAAGAAGATATCACCGCAGAGGCCTGGGACATGAGGGAGCCAGTCAAAGCTATAAAGGATGATGAGCTATATTAGTTGCTCAAAGGATGAGCAACCCATTTAGCAGGGGGGTGATGATGAGCCCAAAAAATGGGTAACTTATTGGGCTCATTTTGCCTACTGTTCTTCATCAATCCACCATTTTTCATAGTTTATGCATGTTTTTTGAATATGTTTATGTTATTTGAACGAATGAGGATGGTCACTTTACCAAGAAGGCTAATACATGGTTATTTCAGGTCTTTTGGACAAATTTTGGAACAAGGCCAAGCAATTATGATCCAGATGACAGCCAAGCATGAAGGAACAAGGGTGAGGATTCATAGGAAGGGTGTCCCTTGCATTAAATGGCCCTTCCTCAAAATCTCCAACCTCAACTCGGAGCTCAGCAGGCCACCAAAACGAATCCTAAAGGCAGCCAAGCAGCTTTGAAGAGTGACTTTTTATTGGCAGTTTGAACAATCGAGCCCCTTGAGTTAAGGAGGGCTTCTAGGAGCCTCGTAGTGCATAAATAGGAAGGCTTCAACCTTCGTAGGTGACTTTTGGAGTTGTTGGGTTTGCACTATAGTGCGGTCATTATCTCAGCTCATTTTCGTAGCTACTGTTGTATAACTTTCTTGTGACATGTTCATTTTTGAGTAATGAAGAACAACTTTATTTGGCATCAGTTCTGAGTTTTTCTTAGGAGCCTATAGCTCTTGGGGTTGGGCCCAACCTAAGTGCCAAGGCTTCCTTTGTGTACTGTTAGTTTCTTTTTATGTCTTTGCAAAATAATTTTTGTTAAGTAGATTAAAATCTTGCTGGTTACCTAGGTCATTGTTGATGATTAGAAAGGTTTTTTTCATGTTCATATTAAGTTGATTGGTTAATAACAGGGAAGATATTCAGAAAAAGGCCATCAATCACCTCTGATATCACCTCTCCCTCAGTGGGATCGTGAGCTGGAACAAAGGTGACCTTGCTGCCAACAAAAACACTGTCTTTGCTTCACCATGCAATCATTAGTGTTAGATTCTCATTTGCAGGAATTGATACCAGTTGTGGTTATGTGTTCAGGTTCATGATTGCTTAGTTTGCATAGCTATTCCACGTGATTTCGTTGCAAATAAAATTATGATCATTTCCTTTGCTGTTACTTAGGCCAGATTAGAATAAAGTAGCTAGGTCATTGGTTTTCCAAGTCATTGTTTGTTCAGTTTGAGAAGTAACTTGCAGAGCACCTGTAATACCTCTCCATCTACCCATACTCCATCAATCCCATCTGCTCCATCCCTAACTCAGATTCTTGCCTCACGTTTGCCACATCTGCTCGCATAGCCCTAATTTTTGTGCAACATTTCTTTACTCCTCCTTGAACAAATCCAACCATCCTCATCACTCCTCAGCTCCATCCACAAAGTCCTAGACCTCCTCTCACCTTTATCCTACCCCCTCACTCACTTATCCACCTTTCTCTCTCCATCCACCCTCCAAAATCCCATTTCTGAACATCCTGTAGAAATTACAGAACATCCTGTAGAAAACACAGAGCATCCTGTAGAACCCCTGCAGACTTCCTGTAGAATCTCACGAAAGAGGTTTCTTGATAGCCAAACTCTATGAAACTCTCTCGAAGGGTGCTAGAGACCCCTTAGGCCCTCTCCTAACCTTCCCAACCTCCTGCAAGCATTTTCTCTCGCCAATCCACCTCTGCACAGTCAAAAACCAGTTAAAGCACATGCGTGACGATTCTGCCATTTTACTCAAAAATACAAAAATATGTTTTCTTTGATTTTACTGTAGAAGTAGTTTAGACACCTGTATTTTACCTTCTTAGAAGTCAATGGCATCTCTTTCAGTAGCTTTCGTCCTCTTTCTTACATCAGGAGGATTAGCTGGTAAAATTAGGGTTTGCTAGGGTTTGCATTTCCTTTTAACTTTTCAGTTTCTTTCTTCAAGAAGATTACCCTTGTTTGAGTTAGCTTCCATACATTAGTTAGAAAGCTTCTTCTTAGAGCTCATAGAAGTTGGCTTAAGCTCCTAGCAGACTTGTGCCAGTTGACCAAGTGACAACTGCGGAAAGAGCTAGTACTTGTGCATATAGCACCGTCGCTTCCAAGTTTGTTACGAACTACTGGGTTGATAAGAGTAAAGAAAGGAGTCCCAGGAGTTGCAGCATTATTGCTGCAATACTGGAGCCCACCAGTCCCCTTGTGCTTCCTTATCTTCCTTTATCTTCTTTCTCGAAATCCCAAGTATGCCACACTACTCCAAGAGTGCTCCAAGAAGACTATAAGTGTCCAAGAGTATGAGAGAGAGAATAGAGTAGAGATATCCAAGCTAAAACTAACAAACTCTTAACTGAAAAAAGCTATGAATTGATCCTTAGAAGCCTTTTATAATTGAGGCCTCTATCTTCTTCATTTTCCTTATTTTCCTTCAATTTCCTCCTCACATACAACCTGTGACCTTTCACCTTCTTTTTTTCCTATTTTCTATTATTTTCATAAATAAATGTCAATTAATGTCACTTTTCCTTTGCCATTTACTTTGCCGATTTTCATATCCCTTAATTAATCATAAGTGATCCATGTCACTATGTTTTTTCCCAACATTCATCTTGGAATACGTGTCCATGACCTTAGTTATTATTTTTCCTTTATTAACTTTATTACATTTTTTTTATACCAAAGTTGCTACAAACACCCCTCCATTTGATACTCTCATAGTCGCAAGGTAGTGGGCACACAACCCCAAACTAGCATACTCCTTGCACCTGACTCATCAAGAGAATTTCAAAATAAATTTATAATTAAATATGCAAAAGTTATAAACCATTTTAAATAATTATCTTAATATAATCATTATAATAATAAATTAATTATAAACAACTAAAAATGAAATGTTATTATTATTATAATATTAAGAAACAATTTTTCTCTTTCAAGAAATATATCTATTTATTAATAATGTTAAATCATCATAATTTATATTGAGTAAATTTTCTATAAATGAAATAAACAAATATTTTAATTATTAACAATGTATTATATATGATATAATATCATATATCACATTTATATTTAAAAGATTTGTATTTGAAAGGAACCATATCAAATAAATATAATTAAATAGAGAAGAATAATTTATATATATATATATATATATATATATATTATATTCAGAACAAAGCATTATTTATATTCATAAGGATACAATATTACATGTTATAGAATCCATGTCACACTTGGAATCGTAATACTCCAAAATGAGTTAGATTTGTTCTAAGATGTGGCAAAGACTTTTATCAAAGATGTTGATATTATTATATGTTATACATATAATAATCTATTAAAAAAGTATTAAACTATTTTTAAATACACTATATGTACAAAGCTATTCACAATATGGAAAAATTGTCCTAAAACTATGTTGTGATTCCATGAAAAGAACATGAAGTAGTAACAATAAAACCCATGTTGTTCATGAAGGAAAACTGTAAATTATAAGGCCAATGTAATTAGTCATCCGTACACCTGTCAATAAATTAATGAGGATAGTATGCACTGGAAGTGTCATTTTGCTCCATCAAAATCTTCCAGAAAGGTGTCCCCATTGTATTGACCTCTTTTGATAAGGCATCGACATCAACATTTGATTCCTTGTAAAATATGAGAGATGGAGAAAATGTTGAAAATAGATATCAATCTATTTATTTAAGTCATGATAGGCGAAAGATGGAGGTTTTGACACTAACTGTTGCTTTTGATCCAATTTATGATGATCCAGGTGTTTACGATGATGGACTCACCAACATTCAAGGGGTCTCCTCTATTTGAAGTCCTAATTAGACCTCACATCGTTTGAAGTAGGAACCCCATCCAAAATACAACCTGTCGAAATTTTTGGTTTTAGTGCTATGCCTTGGCTGCGATAACACATAGAATGATGTATTTGTAACTTTGGTAAAACAAGTGTATAACTTTATGAAGGGTCAAGTGCAATGCATGAAATGTTTTAACACAATGAGGGAAAAGTGAGTGATCTCCTTAGAAGCCTGTAATAGTACGCAGCTTGAAAGGAACACACGAGCATAAAAGGGATGATACATTAGTCTGAAAAATAGTTCACAAGTTAACCATGATGGAAATATACAACAACATCCATTCAATAAGATTCATACTAATGAAAATGAAATAGTTCATAAGCGTTAGCGTTAATGAAATAACATATATTTCAAAAATAACAAGAATAGTCTTACTATATTCACAACATATGCATGAAAATATGTTGGCTCTGAACTTTTATTAAAGTGAAAGTCCCAAGCATACATATACCATTAACAAACCACTAGTCCTGATAATGGAACATGAAGCTAAAACTTGCTTCTCGTAAGAAAGATACTCCCACTATGCCACAAAGAAGCCAAGGCTCTCAAAAAAACTCCCATGCTTCTGTCCTTAAGCCAAAATCCTGGCCAAAATCCCTTTACATGATCAATGAGAATATATTTATAACAAAAGGGGTGACTATTCATCTCCCTTTATGACTCTTTGACTTCCCTCAAGACTGTTTGACTTCCTACAACCATGACTTCACAATCAACCTTTCTCTAATGAATGCAAGAGATGTAAGATCATCCAAAAAATGTTTCTTTCTCACTTGTACAATTTTCTTATGAAGTGTTAGAAAAATATATATTATAGAGAAATTGAAGACATAAAATATTCTAGAAACACAAACACATAAAACAAGAAAGATAGTTTTACATGTTTCACCTAGTTTGGGCTACGTCCACAGAGAAACAACCAGTCCTTCCTTTTATATTATCCAGTAAAATGAAGGGATATAACCTACATCAGATCTGTTGTAATTTCCTCTTCACTCTCACACAATATCCTCTCTCTTTCTCACTCAAAATACACATCTACACAACCGCAATACAATTCCCTCATATAAATTGAGGGGTTTCCTTCAAGGGAAAAAAACCCTAAATTAAACATAACTTCTACCGTCAGATCATATGCCTAATAAAAAATTGAGATTGAATACGAAATTACAATATTTTACAAGGGAAGTTTTCATCTATTTTTAGCTTTGGGGCACTACCCCTGAACCCCCACCAGGGCCGGCTCATAAAATTATTGTTGCCCCCCTAACATCGATTAAACGGGAAAAATGTTTGCCCCGTTTGGAACTAGGGTCCAACATGATGATGCCTTTGAATACATAAGATAATTAGGAAACCCACCCAACATGAAGCTTATCATAAGTTGGATTGTATGTATCCATGACTAGACCATCATCAAGAGGAAACATTTCCTCTTCCTCGCTTGGAGATTTCTTTGTTGTCGGAGGAGGGGAACAATGAATGGTGACCTGTTGAGTGCTCAACATAAGATAAAAATCCTTATTCAGTGGCTCAGGTTCCACCTCCATGTCTGGAATTACAATCAATTCTTCAATTTCTTGAGAAATTTCTTTCTCTTGCAACCATTTTCTCTCCTCTCATAGTAGTCCTTTAGGCTCTTGTTCTTCAGCCTTTTTCCATGTTGCTTCTTATTCTTCTAATCTTTGCCTTTATTATTATTGTTATTTCTACCTTTCTTCTTCCAATCTCTTGTGCTCTTGTTCTTCCCTCTACTTCATCTCTTCTTCCCGCTTCCTTTGTTTCCTCCTCTTTTCTACTGCTATGGCCGCCTTCAAGATGATTGGATCTACTTTCATATTACAACTCTTCTCTTCCACTGGACTATGTAAAAATTTCCTCTTTCCCTTTTCAAGCATTGGGCTGCGCCTTTCTACTAGTTCTACCTCTGGAGTGACTTCTTTCTGAGGAGTAACTTGTGATGTTCCTACAAAGTTGACTCATTTGTAGGACTTGGAGGCATAGTAACAATTCTTCATCTTATCCTCCTCGAGCCTATAAAATGTCCTGCTTGGCCCTTGGAACTAAATCCTTGCACAATTTTCTTTATAAAAATTCGTAGGATTGTATGGATTGATGTCCAAATGACCAAATGTGAATTTATCTATCTCCTTTCCTTTGATATCCTTTGGTGTCTGCAACCTTTAAATTATTTATTTCGTACAATCTGATTTGCAAAGGAACAACGGACCAAGGTGGATTCTTCTTCCTATGAAAAAATCATAATAACCCTATGGAAAGTTGATATGCAACTTCTTGCATGAACAACTTGTTGGTGGTATACCTTGGTAGAAGATGTGGTGACTTCTACCTGAAAAACACTCTAAGGAAAGTGCCATCTGGTGAGGCAAACTAGTCTACCAATTCTTACATTGCTTACATTTCCTCATGAGACATGCAAGGTGTCTCTTCCTCAAAAATTAACATGTATAATGGAATGAGGAAGTGGTTAGTCAACTTTTCCATAACTCCTCTGTACCTTCACTCTGAAAGGAGCTTGCAGTAAATGTGCACGACATTTTCTTTTGGTGACTAGGTCCAACTCACGCTAGGAAATGAATTCTGAGCACATATTGCATCCAACAAGTAAGAATACATGTAGAATAGGGCTTCCTTACCCTTCAAGGGGTTCTTAGCACCAGTCACATGAATTCTCAATTGTTGAGCCACCAAATCCGACCAGTTGAATGGTTTTCCTTCATTCACAACCTTATGGAAAGGTCTTAGTACTGATTTGACCATAGATCTAACAACATAAGACTATCAATAATTTATAAGCCTTCCTCAGAGATTTGGTCTTGTATGTGTTTTTGGGTGTCTAGAAGAATTTGGAAGGTTCTTTAACCCTACCTTGATGAAATCCTTTTTTGTTATGAAACCAACTCACAAAATAAAAGAAAATATTGATCAACAACTTCAAAATTAGCCTCTTCAAGGGGAAACCTCCTTTATATTACACAAATGAACAATTCTTGGATGGTTCAAATGAAAAAACCTCCTTTCTACATATAAGAGTCTAAGGGGTCACAATATAATCAAAGCCGAAATAACAATAAAAATGTAAGGGCACAACAATAACAATAGTGGGTTTCTATGGGACACAATAATAACAACATGGGGACTACATGGGCACAAAAATAACAATAAGGGGGCTACACTAACAATAAAAATGAGGGAATACATTAGTATTATAGGGACCTAGCATGCCCCTCCCCTTCAAAAAATTGTTGTCCTCAACACTTGA
Organism: Pinus taeda; assembly: GCA_000404065.3. Taxonomy (NCBI): domain Eukaryota; kingdom Viridiplantae; phylum Streptophyta; class Pinopsida; order Pinales; family Pinaceae; genus Pinus; species Pinus taeda. The sequence goes on from APFE030009955.1 coordinate 117,168, forward strand.
GTAGTTCTAGATGCTTCTATATAAAATTATCATCCTCCCATGTGGAATCTTCAGCGGGTAAGTTCTTCCACTTGATGAGATACTCTGAAATTGATAAATTCTATAGCTGTCAAGTTATTGTTTCCATTACTACTTCAGGTTCCAATATTATTTTTCCTTCTTCATCAAGTTCTGGCAATATTGTTTGAACTAGGAGCTTGTCACCTATAACCTTCTTTAAGCATGAAACATGGAAAATTGGGTGCACTTGGCAAGATTCAGGAAGCTCCAATTTGTATGCCATAGTACCAATCTTTTGCAACACCTTGTAAGGACCATAATACTTTGGTGGCAATTTATTATCCTTCTTAGCTTGCTTGAGAGACATTTGTTTGTATGGTTGTAGCCATAAAAATACCTAGTCGCCTACATCAAAACTTCTTTTATTGTGATGTTGATCTGCCTAATGTTTCATTCTACTCTGCGCCAAAGTGAGTTTATCCTTTAAGAGTTTGAGAACTTGTTGTTGATGCTCGATATGATCTTCCACTGTTTGAACCTTAGAATTTCTCTTAAAGATGATGTGATGGACAGTGGATGATATCCATAAAGTGCCATAAATGGGGTCATTTTTCCTGCAGTATGGAAGGAAGTGTTATACCACCATTCAATCAGAGGTAATCACTTGACCCATTGTGTATGTTTATCAGATACAAAGAAACAAAGATATCCTTCCAAATATTTTTTCACTATCTCAATTTTCGCATCAGATTGAGGATGATAAGATGAGTTATGAGCTAATTGAGTACCCAAACAAGAAAATAATTATGTCCGAAAATTTCCAGTGAAAATGGGATCTTTTTTGCTGCTGGGACGGGGTCCCCTGGGTCAAGTTTTGTTAAAATATTTTAATTCTCTACATTTTGAGGAGAAGAGCATGTAGTGCAGGTTAAATAAGAGTCAAGTGGTTTTAGGAAGGTCCAAACCCCTTACATTTTGGTATTGTTTTGAGATCCACCCATGGTTTGCAGACCATGGTATTGTAATAGAAAATAGTATATAAAAGGGTGTCTTAGAGAGTCTAAGAGAATGAGTTGATGGATGAGATATTTCTAAGTCTATAATTGTAGATATTTATATATTCGGATGAAGGGGAAGGCTCATGTAGCTGAGTGCGCAGGGTTTGGAAAGTTTGTATAAAGACGATTTGAAGTAATAAAGAATATTTAAAGAAATTGTATCTATTTTTATATACTTGGGTATTTTTTGTAGTTATGCGTTCTTGAATGATAGTTATCTATATTTTCGAGTTCACTGCTCCAAGAAATATCTAGATCCATCATTCTATGTGATTTTATGCATCATTATATGTTTATGCGAAGTTTACAACTCTCTTTAACTAGAAATCACTTAAGTTCAGAAATTTCATAAATAAGGATTCGCGAAGGTCAGATCAAACCTGAAACTAAAGAAAATCCTTAACCCCGCATCACATAGCCTTCTAGATGCAGAATCCTAGTGCTAGCATCCTCCAATATTTCCTATGGTGAGGCTGTAGCTTGTGCTGTGCAATTTGTTGCCAAAAGGGCCGATAGTGTAGGGTTTTGTTGGTTAGTGCAACTAACTCTCAACCTAGGGTGAATACCCCTCAAGCCAAGAACACTTGAATGATTCCACAGACAGAGAGAGAACCCAACCACCTAGGAACGTGAGTATTAAACTTGTGGCACTTCTCCTATCCACATTGCATGAGCTACACCGGGGTGTGGCAGATGATCTTAAGGTGTGAGAGAAAAGAGATCTCATGGTGATCAAGGATGCGCAGATCACTAGTCAATAAATGTGCGTTGAAAAGCACAAATCTCTCTAAGATCATGATGAGGCAGCTACGAGAAGTGCGTAGCTAGAGCAGGCCATTTCCAGAGTATGTAGTGAGCTCCCTGAGTTCTAGATTCAGTTCAAGGTTGCTTCTAAAGAAAAAATGCAGCAGCTAGAAGATGCATTTAGAGAATCAAAGGCGTAGTTGGATAAATTTTGCTTTGATCTACAACTACAAATTACTGGATTCAATTGAAGTTGCAGCCTAGTACGCCATCGGAGATCTGAGAGCAGGGTGACGTTTCCATCAGAACAGAGAGGGAAAAGCTTGACGTTGTAGTCAAGGATTGTAGCTAGTTGTTTAAAGAGACTCTAGAATTGTGGACCTCATTGCAGGAGGACCCATAGGTGAAAAAGATTGAAGTAGCCATCCGAGATAAGCAACTTCAATATGACGAGATAAAGGCAATGATGTGCACCTTTGCCCCTCTACAATGGTTCACCCATTTGAAAGAGGAGACATCCCTGGCAGGGAAAATTTTAAGGATGGAAATTTATTTTAAAGTTTAGAAACCTTGGTGAATCTCACTAGTACATAATATGCAATTTGTAAAATGTTTGGCAATTTTTTTGTAAAAATATTCAAATTTCTAATAATTTTATATAGTCTATATATAAATTTTTGGCGATTTTTAAGGTAAAACATTTTATACTATAAAATTTGGGAAAACAATTTTTAGAAAAATGGAAATTAATGAATCTTTTTTTTTGGAAAAAGCATGGAAAATTAGCCCACTTGCGAATACTAGGCCCTAAAATTTTCCCTGATCCCTGCACGGATAGTTTGAGGAGCTGTGAAAGAAGATGTAGATTATCACTGCACGGATGTTGCCGTGGGAAGAAGAAGCAGGGCAGTTCTCATAGACTGTGGAAGGCACACTCAAGACTATGCAGTAGATGTAGCAGACCATCGACTTACAAGTAGAAGGGCCAACTATGGAAAATTTGGTCGAAGAAGTTTGACATGTAGCAGTTCAATGCATAGACGCACTTCACCTAGTGAAGTCTTCATTCACCAACCTGAAAACAAAGATCCAAAGCATACCAGCGGAGTGACTCAAGGATGAGTCACATATTTGTGTTGGGGGCCTATTGGGGCGCGGTCTCCTGAGCAAGTTTTGTTAAAATAGTGCACGTCTCCACATTTTGAGGAGCAAAGCATGAGTAGCGCAGGTCACTAGGAGTCAAGGGGCTTAGGAAGGTCAAAACCCCTTAGTTTTTGCATTGTTTTAAGATCTGCCCATGGTTTGTCGACCATGGTATTTTAATAGAAAAGAGTATATAAAGGGTGTCTTAATGAGTCTAAGGGGATAACACAACTAAATAGAATGGTATTTTGATATGTTATGAGTCTTATATGATCTTTCTGTGTTTTTTCAAAGGGGAAGGCTCCTACATCTAAGTGCGCGGAGACCTTGGTAAGTCAGCATCTGAGTGCACATCCCCCTGCAACTGTGTGCGCAAGGTTTGGAAATTATGTATAAGGAAGATCTGAAGTAATAAAGAATAATTTAAGTAATTATATTTCTATTTTTGTATTTTCTGTATTTACGCACTTGAATGATAATTATCTATATTTCTAAATTTACTGCTCCACGAAGATATGGATCCATTATTATATGTTATTGTATTCAATATTATATGTTTACGCACAGTGTATAACTTTGTTTAACTGGAAATCAATTAAGTTCAGAAGTTTCATGAATAAGGGTTCATGAAGGTAGGATCATACCTGAAACTAAAGAAAACGTCTTAACCACATCGCATATCCTTTTGTATGCAGAAGCCTAGTTTTGGCATCCCCCAATACTACCTCGGGTGGGACTGCAACCTGCGCTACATGGGTTGTTGCCAAAAGGGCTGGTAGTGTATGGTTTTGTTGGTTAGTGCAACTAACTCTAAACCTGGGTCCAAGCCCCTTCAAGCCAAAAACAATCTATCAATTCTATCTATGCTTATCCTCGAAAAAGTATTACATATTCTTTATATATGTTCCCTTACTACAAAACCATGGTCCACATACCATTGATCTGACAAAACAATTGACTAATACCCAATACCCGTTACAGAATAAGGGACTTTGACCCACCACAAAGCCCATAGACACTGTACGATGCATAGAAATTCACCAGCTCCACGTGCTCTTCTCCTCAAAATGAGGAGTCTTTGACAAAAACATGGATGAATTTGGGATGCACCCAACACTTGAAAAATAGTAAAAGGGAAGCACTGATGGACTATCAACATTATGGGAATTTTGAGGTCTAAAATGGGCCTCCTAATGAAAATAATTAAAAAAAACCTATTGAATTTTTAAAGGGAAAGAAATAAAACTAACTTAGAGCCTTCAAGCCTCATTGTAACATAGTTTAGAGGCATGTAGCCACCACATCTCTTCTCAGAGATAAGCTACCATCACTCGAGCTAGTTTATTTCCATTTGGCATATAAATATTTTCTTATTATTACTTATTAAGGAGTTGAAGTTCAATTTTTGTTGTATCTCTGTGTTTCTATTTAAATTTGTATTTCATTTCATTCCTACATAAATTTGGATCAGTGGTGGCAGAGTAATCTACACTTTCTCTTTTTTTTTGTGCATGCCCCCAATGAGGCTGAGGTATAAGGAGTTATGACTTGAACTAGTTGAACCCTTGTAAGGTTGACCTCACTGACCTCGATGACCTCCCATGGCAGAAGAAAAGAAAGACGAGGGAGTAGGAGATCCTTTCAAAATGTTTCTCGAAGAAGCCCTCATGAAACAAAGGAATGAAATGATGGATACATTTTTCTAGATCTTTAGGAAAGTATCAACAGGTAAAGCATCTTCATCTAGTAGCCACCTCAGGGCACCACTGCCTTCAAGGTACAAGTTAACTTTGACATTTCTATATTTGAAGGCTAGATAGATGTAGCAGTCGTAGATAAATGGTTGAATCTGCTGGAAGGATATTTTTCAGTCCATAATTTTTCCAATATGGAAAATATTACTTTTGCACTCCTTAAGGTTGTCCCCATGTCAAGGATGTGTGGGAAACCTATTGTGAGTAGAAGGATGAGAGGGAACCCTCACTATTTTTAGCCACACCCACCTTGAATTCTTTCTAAGACACCATCAAGGAACAATATTATCTGTCAAGAGATATGAAGATAAGTACATAAAATGGACCACACTGTAGTAGGGAAGGGACCAAGACATGTCAGAGTTCACAAATATTTTTGATACCCTTTGCAAGAATTTTGGTATCAAATATTTTGAGTAGCATCTGGTACTAAAGTATCGTGGCTTTCTACACAAATACATCTAGTACGATATGGAGTTCCTGGATATATCCTCACTTGGCGTTGCATATCGATATGTTGTCAAGATCGAGAAAAAATTTAAATAGAAGAAACGAGAATTTGGATTCGCGAATCTTAAGCAAGGAAAAGGTGCCCCAAAACCACAAAACAAAGGACAAAGCCAAGGTGGGGTGACCCAAGACAACCCATCGAAGCCACAAGCAAACAACAAAACCACAAAGACAAAGAAGGACATAAGAAAGTGGTGTGAGTTCCACAAGAGCCCCACTCAAAACACAAGTGACTGTCATGCCAAGCAATCACTAGTGGCCGAGTTAAAGGTTTCAGATTCAGATGCATGTTCTGACTATGAGTCAAAACCTAAAAAGGGGAATGGAAAAGGGATGCATATTATCGATGCATAGCCCAGTGCCACCATTTCCACCACCAAGGTAGAAGATTGAGCCAAAAGATCCAGAGGAAGGAGAGTGTCTATTCCACTCATAGATGTGGGTGAAGGGGTCTCTATTGTAGTTAATTGTCGACAACAGGATCCCAAAGAACCTGATCTCAATAAAGGTCACTAAGAGGTTGGGTCTATAGAGCACACCACACCCGCAACCATACACAATAAGGTGGCTCCATCAAGGATGAAATATTTGCGTTAGCCACTATTGTCACTTTACCTACAACATCAAGCTCTTCATGGATCAAGTACTATGTGATGTTACTCCTCTTGAGGTTTGTGATGTGTTATTAGTACAACCATAGTTATGGAAGTGACATATTATGTATGAGTCTAGGCCTCACATTGTTATTATTACTTAATTAGGTAGTGAGTTATACAAGATGCCGGAGGTAGTCCCACCTAAAACCATCTCTTTGATATCTTCTAAGTAATGCAGTAAGATCATCTCCTAGACCAGGAAATTTATTTTCTTTCTAATCCACTCTCAAAGTAAGGGGAAGATCTTGGCCACATCCATGGCCCCTGAGAAGGGTTCCACCACACAGTAAAAGTAGGTGGATAGGGTCGTGGAATAATACATGGACATCTTTACCTCACCCACATGAGTACCTTTTCCCTATCAGTTCAAGCATTTGATTGATCGTATTCTCGAAGTGCCCCTACCCAATGGACCTAAATATTGTTGCTAAATTATGGAAAATGAACAAATCAAGTAGAAAATCCAGGAGTTGCTTCAAAAAAGGCACATTCGACCGAGTTCATAACCTTTTTGGAGCTCGATTATTCTTGTATAGAAGAAGGATGGGACTTAGAGAGTCTACATTGATTTCTAGGCACTAAATAAAATCACTGCCAGGAATAGGTATCAAATCCCATCGATTGATGACCTTCTCGACCATGTTAAGAGGGCCAGTACATAAGAAAGATCAATTTAAAACTCTGGTTATCACCAGGTTATAATAGAGACCATTGATATATGTAGGACCGCCTTCAAATCTAAGGAGGGCCTTTTTGAGTGGTTTCCCATGCCTTTCTAGTTGAAAAATGCCCCTACAACTTTTATGAGGTTGATGGATGACATCTTGCAACCCTTTACCAACTGAATCATGGTTTTATATCTGGATGACATCCTCATCTTCATCAAGAATTGGGAAGAGCACTTGCATCATATTTGGCAAGTCCTTCAAACCCTACTGTAGCACAAACTATGTACCAACTTGGAGAAATTCACCTTTGGCATGAGCCAGGCTCAATATCTAGGTTAGATCATATATGAGAGAGGCATACATGTCTACCTAGCCAAGATCCAATTAATTCGGGATTGGCTAGCCCTGACCACTCTAAAAAAGCTTCGTAGATTTTTGGGCCTTGCCAATTTTTATTGGGGGTTCATGTTGGGATTATCTCATATAACTTGGTCTTTGAGTCAAGTTACCAAGGGTAGAGAGAAATAAAAATTTTCTTGGTCTGAGTCCCAACAGAAGGTGTTCGTTGAGTTGAAGCAATGCCTTTTCTCTACACTAGTACTCACATTTCCATACCTACAAAAACCATTGAATTTGAGACATACACCTCTGACTATGCTATTGGTGCAGTTCTCAACCAGCAAGAGCATTTGATGGCCTATCACAGTGAGACACTTTTTGTTTGAATTCATAAATGTAACAGCTAAGATAAAGAGATGTATTACATCATGCATGCTTTCCGACAATGGAAACATCACATTTTGGGGAAGGAGACGGTTTTCCACATAGATCACAGACCTCTTCATTTTATATAGACGCAAGGGAAGTTGTAGAGCAATCACCATCAGAATTGGTCATGGTATCTGTTAGCCTTGAGGTGCACTACTGCTATTTTAACGAAAATGTCCCCTATTTTAGCTCCGATGGTCCATGTATCATCTTGCTCCGCTTTGGCCATAAGCCGGACTTCAAAAATTATACACCCGTGCTCATAAATATCAGCAGGTCCTCTCTCGGTTCATCTCCTTTCTACTATGCTCTCCATTCTTTGATTCTCGCCGTCGATCTTCCCACTGATTTGACGGTCCACACTTCATCTGACTAACGATTTACGCTCACTCGCTCTGACCAATCACCACCGTTAGATCATTTCTACCATATCTAACAGCTATCGTGCATATCGCTTGGGCAACAAGA
>APFE030009955.1:126449-147295 GCA_000404065.3 Pinus taeda
ATGCCGAAGCATCCAATACCATGGACCGAAAACCATCGCGTCCAAAACCATGGACCAAAAACCATCGCGTCCAAAAAACATGTGCGAAAATCATGCACAAAACCATAGTTGGGTCTATCCAACCTAACATAGGGTCCAAAACCAAAATTTTCTGGGGCGCTTCCCCGGACCCCATAAAGTGGGGTTACGGGTACCCCTCAAACCCCCTGTTAACTATGTGGAAAGAATATAACACAACCCAACAAGATGAGTACATAAAATGGACCACACTGCAGTAGGGAAGGGACCAAGACATGTCAGAGTTCACAAATATTTTTGATACCCTTTGCAAAAATTTGGGTATCAAATATTTTGAGTAGCATCTGGTACTAAAGTATCGTGGCTTTCTACAAAAATACATCTAGTACGATATGGAGTTCTTGGACATATCCTCACTTGGCGTTGTATACCGATATGTTGTCAAGATCGAGAAAAAATTTAAATAGAAGAAATGAGAATTTGGATTCGCAAATCTTAAGCAAGGAAAAGGTGCCCCCAAACCACAAAAAAAAGGACAAAGCCAAGGTGGGGTGACCCAAGACAACCCATCGAAGCCGCAAGCAAAGAAAAAAACAACAAAGACAAAGAAGGACATAGGAAAGTGTTGTGAGTTCCATAAGAGCCCCACTCAAAACACAAGTGAGTGTCATGCCAAGCAATCACTAGTGGCTGAGTTAAAGGCTTCAGATTCAGATGCATGTTCTGACTATGAGTCAGAACCTAAAAAGGGGAACGAAAAACGGATGCATATTATCGATGCATAGCCCAGTGCCACCATTTCCACCACCAAGGTAGAAGATTGAGCCAAAAGATCCAAATGAAGGAGAGTGTCTATTCCACTCACAGATGTGGGTGAAGGGGTCTCTAATGCAGTTAATTGTCGACAACAGGATCCTAAAGAACCCGATCTCAATAAAGGTCACTGAGAGGTTGGGTCTATAGACCACACCACACCCGCAACCATACACCATAAGGTGGTTCCATCAAGGATGAAATATCTGCATTAGCCTCTATTGTCACTTTCCCTACAACATCAAGCTCTTCATGGATCAAGTACTATGTGATGTTACTCCTCTTGGGGTTTTTGATGTGTTATTAGTACAACCATAGTTATGGAAGTGACATATTATGTATGAGTCTAGGCCTCACATTATTATTTTTACTTAATTAGGTAGTGATTTATACAAGATATCAGAGTTAGTCCCGCCTAAAACCATCTCTTTGATATCTTCTAAGAAATGCAATAAGATCATCTCCTAGACCAGGAAATTTATTTTCTTTCTGATCCACTCTCAAAGTAAGGGGAAGATCTTGCCCACATCCATGGCCCCTGAGAAGTGTTCCACCACGTAGTAGAAGTAGGTGGATAGGGTCGTGGAATAATACATGGACATCTTTACCTCACCCACATGAGTGCCTTTTCCTTATCAGTTCAAGCATTTGATTGATCCGATTCTTGAAGTGCCCCTACCCAATGGCCCTAAATATTGTTGCTAAATTATGGAAAATGAACAAATCAAGTAGCAAATCTAAGAGTTGCTTCAAAAAATGCACATTCGATCGAGTTCATCACCTTGTGGGAGCCCGATTATACTTGTATAGAAGAAGGATGGGACTTAGAGAGTCTACATTGATTTCTAGGCACTAAATAAAATTACTGCCAGGAATAGGTACCAAATCCCATCAATTGATGACCTTATCAACCATGTTAAGAGGGCCAGTACTTAACAAAGATCAATTTAAAGTCTGGCTATCACCAGGTTATAATAGAGACCATCGATATATGGAGGACCGCCTTAAAATATAAGGAGGGCCTTTTTGAGTGGTTTCCCATGCCTTTCTAGTTGAAAAATTCCCCTACAACTTTTATGAGGCTAATGGATGACATATTGCAACCCTTTACCAACTCAGTCATGGTTGTATATCTGGACGAAATCCTCATCTTAATCAAGAATTGGGAAGAGCACTTGCATCATATTTGGCAAGTCCTTCAAACCCTACCGTAGCACAAACTATGTACTAACTTGGAGAAATTCACCTTTGGCCTGAGCCAGGCTCAATATTAGATCATTTATGAGAGAGGCGTACATGTCTACCTAGCCAAGATCCAATTCATTCGGGATTGGCTAGCCTTGACCACTCTAAAAAAGCTTCGTTGCTTTTTGGGCCTTGCCAATTTTTATTGGAGGTTCACGTTGGGATTATCTCATATCACTTTTCCTTTGCGTCAAGTTACCAAGGGCGGATAGAAATACAAATTTTCTTGGTCTGAGTCCCAACAGAAGGTGTTCGTTGATTTGAAGCAATGCCTTTTCTCTACACTATTACTCACATTTCCATACCTACAAAAACCATTGAATTTGAGAGATACACCTCTGACTATGCTATTGGTGTAGTTCTCACCCAGCAAGAGAATTTGATGGCCTATCACAGTGAGACACTTTTTGTTTGAATTCATAAATGTAACAGCTAAGATAAAGAGAAGTATTACGTCATGCATGCTTTCCGACAATGGAAACATCACATTTTGGGGAAGGATATAGTTGTCCACATAGATCATAGACCTCTTCATTTTATATAGACACAAGGGAAGTTGTAGAGAAATCACCATCAGAATTGGTCATGGTATCTATTAGCCTTGAGGTGCACTACTGCTATTTTAATGGAAATGTCCCTTGTTTTAGCTCCGATGGTCCATGTCTCATCTTGCTCTGCTTTGGCCATAAGCCGCACTTCAAAAATTATACACCCGTGCTCATAAATATCGGTGGGTCCTCTCTCGATTCATCTCCTTTCCACTGCACTTTCCATTCTCTGATCCCCGCTGTCAATCTTCCCACTGATCTGATGGTCCACACTTCATCCGACTAACGATTTATGCTCACTCGCTCTGACCAATCACCACCATTAGATCATTTCCGTCAGATCTAACAGCTATCGCGCATATCGCTTGGGCAACAAGAGAGAGGGACACCCGCCCGATAAAGTGGTTTCCTCTCTCTCCTTCACTGCTACGTGGCACCCAATGAATGGAATCGGGCGGGCTCCGACCTTTACCACTTACCACCTGATGATTGTCCGATATAAACCATATTCTTCTCCCACCATGACTTCAAGCCTCCGATGATTGATCTCCTCCGCCCATTCCTTCCGATCCAACGGACCCCGTACCCCACTTCCCACCAATCACCTAGGGAGGAAATTTGTTGGCTTTGTCAGTATTTTTGACAGTCGGACAATCAAACTGAAATAACAGAATGCATGGCCGAAAGGGGAAAAAGCAATAGCACAATGCAACTGAACCAACAAAAATGATCATGGAACGCACTAGCATGAGTGAACCACCTGACAACTCGACGAAATTACCAGAATTTGATTACCATGTTTGTTAGACATAGAGATCTCTGAGCTCATGTTTGTCTACTTATGGCATCAAGTACTTAGAAGACAGAGGGGACAAATTAAGACATTTCGAGCCTTAGTGAGTTCGAGAGTATTGTAAAAAGCCTATAAATGGTCGAAAGTTCGAAGGAATAGGGGTTCAACTTTTGGAGACTGTGGATTCTTTGTTCCTCCCAACATCTCATCTTTATTCCAGTAATACAAGCTTCTTTTGCTATTGCATGTTCAATTCCCATCTTCTCATATGTTCTAAGCTTGCACTTGAATAGGTTATTCATGTTTTTTTTTGTATCTAATGCCAGATAACTCTCATATTATCTCTGCGTTGATAGATTATATTTGCAAGATTCATTTACTTTCTGTTGCTAGCCATTCAGATGTGTTTATGTATGTATCTGCTGGTATAGTCAACATTCTCCATCTATTAATTGAATCTATAAACTATTGAGCATTAGTGGTCGAAAGCCTTGTCAAACTGAGGGTGTTCATGCATGTCTTGAGTGAAAACGGATTTGAACAATCATCTAACTTGATCCAAACCCCATTCCATTCCAATAGTTCAGAGAACGATATTGAAGATTTATATGTTGTTAGGAATCTCTGAGCTACAACCTAGTAGAGCTTCCTGGAGTACTAACAATATCTACAAAAATTCCATTTGAAAATGAACTAGAAGAAGGGAAGCACGAATCATGTTGTAGATTACCTTAGTTAGCCCCCGCTTGCAACAATGGCCATTGTTCTCAACTATTGTTCCCACAAGACTTATGGATGGTCACAAATATACAAAAATGAGCTAGAGTTTACTGCCACCTACCATATGTTCGTGGATTGAAAGAAAATTCCAAACTTCCACATCTAGGAAAAAATATTATGTTACCTGAGCCAACTTATGTTCCTTCAAGCGAGCATGCCAAGATGATTTGGGAGGCACACTACACTTAGGTTGTAGAACACTTTTGAGTGGAGAAAATTGTGGCAGTACTACATAAGTATTTTTATTGGCCAAAACTCCGACATGATGTTAGAAAATATATTAGATCCTGCATTGTCTGTGCCATTGCCAAGCCAACCATCAAGAAGCAAGGCTTGTATACTCCTTTCCCTACTCCCATCCAGCCATGGGAATCCATCTACATGGACTATTTTTCTATCCTCCCTTCTACCAAGCATGGTAATGATTTTGCATTTGTGGACATGGATATATTTTCTAAGATCGTTATATTGGCGGTCTACAAGATGAGTATCACAATAGAGGAAAGTGCCAAACTCTTCTTTGAACACGTGTGGGTATATTTTGAGATCCTGCAGAACATTATATCATATTGGGATAGTAGGTTCCTAAGCACATTATGGTCAAACCTGTGGTCATTATTTCACACTAAGCACACTAAGTTGGCTGCATTCCATCCCCAAAATGATGGCCATACATAGGTCATCAATAGGATGATTGTGCATATACTATGCACGTACAACTCCAAGCATCCACGAACATGGGATGAGAGCATTCCCTATGTTTATTATGGCTATAAAAAGTCTCTCCAAAGCCTGATGGGAAACAACCCCTTTCAAGTGGGTCTAGGATTTCAAACATTGTGTTTGATTGATGTTGTCATGCCTCATGTGACTACATAGGAAAAATATACACATGTATAGTCTGAGGCTAATAAAGCAACCAAGTTTATTGAATGCATCCAACACAGATTCCAAGAGGTTCATGAAATCTTGGATAAATCTAATTCCAATTAAAAGCAATGGTGTCATCAACATCAGGTGGCACATAAGTTTCTGGTGGGCAACAAATTTTGTTTTCATTTGCAGAAAGATTGCCTTTCTGAGGCCCATCAGAAGCTCCAAACACTATGATACGAGCCTTACACCATCACCAAGGCTATGGGAGATAATTATTTCTTCCTCAACATTCCCTCATTCCTTGGCCTGCACTCAGTGTTCAATGTGGACCGCCTTTGGCCATAATTTCCACCATTGTTGGACACATCAAACATTGTCGAACACCTCACACCAATAGAGCTCAACCTAGACTGCATGGAATAGGCCACAACTAATTGAATCATGTAAAAAAATATCAATAAAACTCGCCAACAAGATCCAACTATATCAGGTTGTCAAAGTTGGCCAACTCTTACACTAGGGCAAGTGGCTCACCAGGGACCAACTTTAATAGAAGTTTCACCATCTCATGGAGGCACTCAATGCAATGGGGAGCACTGTTTCCTAAGGAGGGAGGGCTGATCCAAGTGGATATTGGTGGCCACTTGCCTATTCCACTTGGACCCCTAACATTGTTTCTTTTAGTTTCCTTAATTGTACTGCAACTTACTATTTTTGGTAGTTTTTTTGGTCTTGAACTTTTAGAGCCATTTTCAGGCCCTAAATGATGCTTTTTTGGAAAATGGGGAAACCCATATGCTACAAGAAAGGTTCTAATTTGGAAGTTGTAGTCAACAAGGTTTCATACACAACAAACCAAATTTATGACCCTGGGAAGTTGGTGTACCAACTAACCCCAATGGGGCCCACAAACTTTTGGCACTTCATTTCCTAGGGTTAGGTTTTTGGATGTTTAGAGTTTTCCCTTTTTCCTCAATAATAAAAATGATTTTTAACCTCATTCTAATAGATTTTAGAGACATGTAGGCACCACATTTCTTCCTAGAGCTAATCTATCATCGCCTGAGCTAGTTTATTTCCATTCTACATGTATACTGTTTTTCGACATTTGTTATTAATAAATTAAAGTTCAGTTTTCACTATATCTATGTGTTTAAGTTTGAATCTGTATTTCATTTCGTTCCTTCATAAATTTGGATCATTCATAGCTGATTTAGGACATTGATCTATGCTCTTCCCTCCTCTTTGAGGTACTAGGGAGAGGAATGGAACTAGAGAGCTCCTAGGGTTGAGGGATCTCTGCATAACAGGATGGTTGTGATCCTTACCCTTTATGGTAAGTAGTATCTCACCTATTATCAACATAGGGTGTGTGTGATCCTTTTGATTTATGGCAAGTTAGGTATCTCCCCTATCATGTTTGGACTAGATAAAGTATACCCCAATATGCATCCTACCCACAAGTTGGGCTTATTGGGATTGTGAACCATCTGGCCAATGGGTGAGGATAATTGAGATGGTTGTAATCCTTTCCTCTCATGGCAAGTGGTATCTCACTCAAGTGATGGGATGCAGGTGTTCTACCACTTTACTCTTGAGTGCCAAAGTGGAAAGATCGACATATAATGGGATGGATGTGATCCTTACCACTTATGGAAAGTTGTATCTCACCTATTGTCATTGAACAATAGAAGGAAATGTCATCCTTAACTCTCATGGAAAGTAGTATCTCACTTTATTATCACTAGACAACAGGATGGTTGTGATCCTTGCTTGATGAGTTGTATCTCTCCCGTTTTCATTGGATATGAGGTGGTAGCTTGAGCTCCCCTATGATGATTCTTCTTCTTTATATTCAAGAGGGTTCAATAGATGAGAAAAGATGAGATATGTCATGATACATAAATGATGATGACAAGATTTTTTAGATGATATTCATGATGTAGTAAAAAAAGAATCCCTAACTAAGAGGGAGTGTCAGTTTGGTAGCTCAGGGACAAATTCCCTCCATTAGACAACCTTCCTCATTAATAAAGACCCATCCTATCCCTTAGAATAATTTAATTTGTTCAAGGAAATATATGATTTCTAAGGTGAAAAACATGAGTGCACAAAAGTACAAGTCAACATGGGAAAGCTAATTTGAACCCCTGAGACACATATAAATAAAGCATATGTCAAATCACTTTGGAGCATCATAATCACACATCAAATCTTCTCTCTCTTCATTTGATTGATTCGTACAAGTCTGAAATAAGGAGGCCTGAGCTCACACACGTGAAGGGAAGAAGTAATTTCTTTATTTCTATGTTGACTTTCTATTTCAAATAGTTTGACCAGTCGTTGACCAACTTTGAGTTGATGTTTTGACTTGGTTTGACATAAAAAATTTCAGTTTTGGAAGGCTGAATTGGTTGGTGAAAAATCCAATTTTTTCTAGAAAATTTGACTTGGGTCGGTCATAGACCTTGACCTCAGTTGACCACATCAAATTCTAAGGTTTCACCGTAGGATTTCTCTCTCCTTTGACCAAAATTTTGTTGACTATTTTGAATGAGAATTGGCCAGCAAAGAAGGCCATATCCTTTGACTATTGACCAAGTTGATTTGGAGATGTTTTGTATGTTGAACGTTGACTGGTTAGGTCATCTTTGATTATTGTTGACTTTGACAAAAAATTGCATACTTTGACTTTGGATAAAATTTTACTTTTGGGCTTATCTCTCATTGGATATTGGTTAGTTGAATTGAATGGTCAGATTTGTTGAACTTTGACACATTGTTGATGAATTGGAATATTGTATGTCTCTTTGTTGAACATTTGATGAGAATCTAATAAAGAAGAATTTTGAAAGGGTTTTCCCCCTTGTGGGGTTTTTCTTTGGTCTTTGACCAAATATTGTGTCTCTTGTTATTGCTCTTGTTTGTCTTATATTTTGCATTGGATTTCGTTGTTCTATTTACAATTTCTTATTATTATTAGAAGATTGAATTATATTGGATGAATTGATTTCTAATTGAAGAAGAATTGGGACAAGTGATTATGTTAAGCATAAAAAACTAGAAAATTAACAACATGGCTTCTATATGAAGAAAATTTAGAAAATAATATTTTGATTTAAAATTTCATGATAGATATCATGGGAATCATATGCATGTGATACATGTGAGATGAGGTATCTATCTAGGGAGGATAATTGATGGTTGTAAAACATAGTGTTCTAGTGGAGGACATAGAAGTACTCCATGTAATGCCTCCTTAGAAGGAATATGGTGTATTCCCTAGTTGGAGCTGCTAAAGGTTGAGAAGTAGAGACCTCAAGAATGAGGGTATCGAAGTGATATTGGACCCTAGGAGAAGAGGATCTTGGTCAAGTAGATCACGTGAGGAAAAGTATTGTCTAGACACCAAAATTATGATTAGTGACTAGGAAGGGGAGACTTGTCACAAACTCAACGATCAGAAGTTTGAATGGGTATTTTTTATTACAAGAAATGAGCTAAATTTGTAACATGTGGAAAACTAATGAAGTAAAGGATAACCATACAGATAACTATTATGGTTAAATAAATATTTTATCCAGATTTTTGAAATTTTCGAAAATGCTTATTCTTAGAAAAATATTCTAGTAATAATTATTGTAGAAATGTCATAAGTTTGAAAGTGACTATGCCATAAATAAATACGATATATAAATCATGTGAAAGGACAAATAACATGAATAATGACATTTATTGTTGGCACAAAAATGACAATGCGGAAGAGACACTAGGTTTAGGCTAATGGGTCAACAAGGCTCCACTATAGTCTAGGACAATGCTGACATTTTCACCTTACCCAGAGGGCAAGGAGTCTCACTAGAGGTGTGTCGTGACTGAGGTTAGATGGATATGGGAAGGGTATCAATTAAATGTAAAGAACATACAACAATAGCTCATCACACTCAATCCCCTGGACTATCTAAGACTGTCATCCCATTCGTGTCACCACAGGAAATTATCTAGTTGTTGATCATCTATTTAAGAATTTAAAGAGCCCATAAGGAACAAAATAATACAATAAGGAAACCAAACTGCTTCTTTCATTAACTGGAATATAAAAGATTACATGACAGAATAAAAAAGGCTCTAGGCCTGTTCATCAAACACAGAGAGTACTTTTCTTAGAATTCAATTGATAGGAATGAACATAAGTAGAGTCGAGGACAATCTTAGCTCTTCCACAACCGGTCTGGCTCTCAAGATCCCTCCCTGGCTCACCCACTTCATCATCAACCTCTTCCTCATGCTATCTCTTTCCTTTTATCCTTTGTTTTCCATTCCCACTACCAGTTTTGCTCGGCTGACTCCGCCTTCAACTGCCTTCTATTTCCCTTGCTTGACTACCTCCATACTCTTCTGCCACATTGCCACAATTGTCCGTTCCCTCCCAGTTCTTGTCCCTTTCCTTTGGCTTTCATCTCCACAACCTGAACCTTTGTACCTGCTACCTGTTCTTGACCTTTCTTCCTGCCAAAATCCAAAATTCAAAACGAAGGCCCCAACATTGATATAGAGGAGCAAGGATGTTGGTGCAACTAAAAGGTAGCAACCCATAAATTGTTGCAATGAACAAAGAGCACCTAAAATAGTTTGATGCTACCAAAGGTGACAACTTAAAGGGGTGTGAAAACCAAGGACAATTTTCCCTTCATGGGGAGGGTATTGTAATATCCCCAACATTTAATCTTGTTGACATTGTTATTGTAATTAATTATGTTATTGGTCCATGTACAAGCATGTAAATGTAAATGGGAAAAAGACTCGAAATAATTGTAATTATAATTTAAATACAAGTTGACAAAATAGTGAAAACTTGATATGATATGAACGATGAGAATTCAAAAGGAGGAGGACGTCTAATAAAAGGGGATAGAGGGGTTTCCTATCCTTCCTAATATTAGTTTTCTAACCCTTGATGATCTAGTTGAACTACCCAATTGCTAAAGCAATTATGAGAGAGATGGGGAAGGAGGTATCAAACTATCCCAAGTATGGGCTACTAATCCATATTAGATTAATATATTATTTTTCATCCATCTAGATGATTTTAGAGTGGAAACTTTGTTGAGGAATCAACTTACAAGGTCATTTATATCAATGGTCCTAGTTCGGAAACTTTTGGGTGAAAAAACTTTAGGAGCCATTTTGAGGCATTAAATGAGAACTTTTTATGGTCGCAAACTTATTATGGTCCTAGATTCCATAATATACACATTCATTCCTTTCGAATGACACAAGAATCACCTCAATTGTATCCCATATGAGAATTTTATGCCTCTCAAAAGTTTACTTATAGAAGTTAACCAACATAATTCGAGAGGATGCCATGTTAGCCCCATTACTCATGGAAAAGGAGCCAACCATGTGATCATGATGCTATATAAGATCGATATTATAACTTTATTCAAGAGTTGAAGGAATAAAACTTAACCACTAGTAGGCTATAGAGCCATGTTATAATTGGGCACCTTGGATCAAAATAGTTTCCATGTTATTCAAGTTCATTTTGTTCCTTAAGTGAGTAGAGTAACTAAGAGTGGATAGAGAGAAAATAGAGAGGGTTTGTATACTATAGAATGCCATGGGCCACAATTATCACTCCTTTCTACTTGCTGTTAGGACCCCATATTGTCTATTTTTGACTCTATATTTTGTCATAATATTACCCTTTTCAACTCATAGTTGAAAGCCTTTGTTAGTATGTTGACCCAATCATTCTAAAGGTATACAGTAACTCTTCTCATTTCTATATGTTCAATTATTCAACACATAATCATGCTATATTTATAATTGATCCTTGAAGTTGACTAAGTTGCTGAACAATTGTTGAAACTGCTTAAAGCTAGCAGGACTATATTTTGCAGTTGCTGAAACAGCAAAAACAGCACGAACCTCGAAGCTGAAACAACAAGGACAGCATATGAATCTCAAGGAGATAGTTGAGATTTGCGTACTAGAATTGCGAAAACAAAGGAATCCGATCGATTATCTGAATAAACTGTTACAGTGGTCATAACGTTCATGATCCACATTACTGTAACAACATTCTGTTAACGGGAACTGATTTCCCTATTTTTGTACAAAGGGATGAACTAGAATTTATACTGAAAATCTTTTGTAATAGATGTTTCCTCTATAAACAGGAGACATCTACATTAGAGAGGGGATCGACATAGGATGAACAAGATGTAACATAGAGTAGAGGTTTAACAAAGTGTGAATTGTTTATACTACAGATTTTTAATGCTATTAAAATTAAGTACATACAGTACGTAGTCACCTTTGAAATAATCAGACTTTCTCAGGTTGACAATTTATGTGGCACTCGACTGTTTAAATTAATAAGCAATTAAAGTGACCAACATTTTGGTGCCATTGCCGGGGAAGGCGACCGAAGATTTTAAAAGTATTAATGACTTTCCTTTAGATGTACAGGATGCATGAAAGGATGCAAGAAAGCTAACCCTACAGGTGGCAAGGGCAAAGGTAGAGGAGGAAGAAAAACGCTAACCCTACAGGTGGCAAGGGCAAAGGTAGAGGAGGAAGAAAAACTTTCATTGACGACATTATTTCGAAAGCGGAAACATCTGAGAAGGTAAGCTTTCGGACGCCACAGACTCAACACTCTCTCCAGATGGACTACGAAATGGAGGAAGTATTGGGACCGGAAAGGGCCGAAGAGACAGTAGAACAAATTTAGGAGTCAGTAGAAGATATTGAGGAACCAATAGAAGATATTGAAGTTGAGGAACTGGTTCAGGATATTGAAAGCCCTACAGAAAGCGCTGAAGACCGAGCAAGTGAGACAGGGGAACAACCAATGGAAGGAAATAATGAAGGACCCTTTGGTGGGGGACGAAGAGAAGGAAGAGGGGAAAATTCCCTCTCCACCTTAGAATTCCCTATTGAAGATATTCCTAGAGGGGCAACTCTATGAAGAACATTTCATTATCAGCCCTACCTAATTTCCATGGTTTATCATCTGAAGACCCTGATGAATTTTTGTTTGAGTTTGATATATTGTGTAGGAGTTATGATTATGTGACTAATCCTCAAAAGTTGAAGTTATTTCTAGCAACATTAAAAGGAAATGCATTAAGATGGTTCATGAGCCTGGGAAGACATGTGATCACAACTTGGGATCAAATGAAAGAAAAGTTCTTGGCCAAATACCAAGACTATTTCCGAACAAGAGAAAAGAAGGAGGAATTATTTAAGATGGTTCAGAAGGAGGACGAAAATTTGGAAGACTTCATGGAAAGACTACAATATAATTTGCAATGATCTGATCATTCGAATATGAGTAAGGACATTCTTAAGTCAATATTGTTAAAAGGGGTACGAGATGATTGTTTAGATATGTTGAATATGCTTGGAAAAGGGGATATATCTAAGGAATCATATGATGAGATTGTCAACCTTTGTAAGAGATGTTCAAGAGGAGCAACAAGCAGACCAAAAAGAAAGTATAATACATACTCAAGAGTCCATAAATCAGCAAGTGGAGGAGCAACACAGGCTGAAATAGGTAACTTACTTGAAGAATTTAAAACTGAAATGTTAAGCTCTTTTGCTTCACAAATTATTACCTTGCAGGTTAAAAAGAAGCGGGCATAAGCAGAAGCTGCTTTGGCTATTTTCTGCTCTAAATGCAGAGAAAAACACCCGTTAAGGGAATGTCCACTGGATAAGGTACCAATTTGCACCATTTGTGAGAAGGACCATGAGACCCAAAAATGCCTTTCTTTGCGAGGAATAAAAACAGCACTGCAGCCAACTGAAGAAGAAGTTGAAGCAGTGTACTTGTTGACACAAAGGAGGAAATGGCAACCACGAGGACAAGGTACAAATTCTAACATGTCATTTAATCGTTGAAACAATCATCCTCCTTTTCAAGCAAATTACCCTCCCTTGAATCAAATGCAATACCCACCCTTTAATCAAATGAATTTCCCACCCATGCAACAACCGAATCCCCCTTTTATTGATCCTACAATATGGAATCCCTGGGCTCTACAGCAATCCTATTTTAATCAATGGAACCCAAATTGGACAGCTCAGCAGATTCCATTCCCAAACCAATTTCCCCAGTATCAGCAATCTCTCTCCTTACCATCAAATGCTCCACCGAATAATCAGACAATGAGACCCCAGCTGCCTGTACAACCTAACCCCAACCCAAATAACAATAAAGCTCTATAGGTAATTGATATTCAAAACCAACCTATTTTCCCTATGCAATGCAATGATATTCATTTACGCTCTGGGAGAATAGTTGAACCCATTATTGATGACATTACTTCTTCTGACTCTGATAAAGAAGAAACTGGAAAAGAAAAGTCATCTAATAACAATGCTGAAACAGTTGAATCATCCTCTAATAAGACTGCGGAGCCACCATTCCCTGAACGTCTGGCTCTTACCAAAACACTTGAGCCACCTGCTTTTAAAGTTTTAGGAGAATTGCAAAATTTATATGTTAAGATTCCACTCTTACAAGCACTAAGATATGTACCAATTTATGCTAGAACTGTTAGAGATATTTGCATTAAGAAGCCTAGAAGAAAAGCTAAAGATCCCCTCACAGTCCATGTGATGGGTGATATAGCTGCTCTAATGTCAGGTAAAAACCCCCCTGTGAAATATTGTGACCCTGGTCATCCTACGGTCACAGTGCAGGTTGGAAAAACTTTTGTTTCTAGAGTTCTAGTAGATCTAGGTGCCACAATAAACATTATGACACTTGAAACTGCACAATTATTACAGTTAAAAAATGTAATTAGGGAAACCCCAACCATTCTAGAGCTAGCTGACCGCTCCACAATCAAACATGAAGGAGTCATTGAAGACCTAATAATTTCAGTTGAATCTTGGAACTACCCAGCTGATTTTGTTGTATTACAGACTAAAACAAAGTTGGGGGGTCATCCATTGATTTTAGGGAGACCTTGGCTGTCTACAGCAGATGCCTTCATCAGTTGTAGATCAGGCTCAATGATAATTTCTAATGGATGTGAAACCAAGCAGCTTACTCTTTACCCTCATGCTACACCTATGATTAATAATGATAACTTTGTATGGTTAGATTATGAGGATGATGAAACCCAACCCATTTTTACTATCGAACAAGCTTTAACTCTTAAAGATTCAACCGAGGATGAATTAATTAGCAATTTTATTTCTGAACCTTCTTCGGTTAATTCTGAAATATATGATCACTTGACTACAATCTTGAAACCTAAATCTCAGCAAAACCTTAAAACTGAAAATTTATCTCAAACATCAGTTGGCATCTCCTCCAAAAGTATAACAGTAGAAATTGAGCCTGGCAAAACATTAAATATAAACCCTGACCTAACAGATGCTGAAACACAGTAGTTAATGAAGCTACTCCATAAGAATAAAGAAGCATTCACATGGTATTACACAGATATGAAGGGAATATCTCCTGCATTATGTACTCATCATATTTATATTAAAGAGGGATCTCACCCAGTCTGTCAACCCCAACGACGAATGAATCCCAATTTAAGGGAAATTATGAAGGAAGAACTTAAAAAATTGCTGAATGCAGAATTTATATATCCTATATCTGATAGTGAATGGGTTTCTCCATTAGTAATTGTACCTAAGAAAAATGGGAAATGGAGATTGTGTGTAGATTATAGAGTTCTAAATAAGGCCACTCAGAAAGATCATTTCCCTTTACCATATATTGATCAGGTACTAGACAATTTGGCAGGCAAGAGACTCTTTTCCTTTTTGGATGGATTTAGTGGATATAATCAGATCAAGGTTGCACCCCAAGATCAAGACAAGACCACCTTTACTAGTCCATGGGGGACTTTTGCCTATAGAGTTCTTCCATTTGGATTATGTAATGCACCAACAACATTTCAAAGAGCAGTAATAGGGATTTTTTCTGATATGCTTAATGATTCCTTAGAAATATTTATGGATGACTTTACTCCTTATGGTGTGACTTTTGAAGATGCATTACAAAACCTTGAGAAAGTACTTAAACGATGTAGAGAAGCAGATCTTGCCTTAAGTACTGAAAAATGCCATATGATGATGAATCAAGGTATTGCATTGGGACACTTTATCTCATTCCTAGGAATTCAAGTTGATCCAGCTAAAATACAGGTAATGCAGACTCTTCCTATCCCTAAAACACAAACTGATGTATGAAATTTTTTAGGACATGCTGGGTATTATAGAAGATTTATCAAAGATTTCTCTAAAATAGCTTCTCCTTTGTTTGTGTTACTTATGAAAAATGTTGAATTTAAGTGGACTGATGATTGTCAAAAAGCATTTAATGAACTTAAACATCAATTGTCTACAATTCCCATTTTAAGAGGACCTGACTGGGCACTCCCCTTTCATATATCCTCTGATGCTTTAGATACTGCAATTGGAGCTGTCTTGGGTCAAGAAGAAAACAATCTTCCCTATGCTATCTATTTTATTAGTAAAAATATGACCCATGCTAAACTTAATTATACAGTCACCGAGAAAGAATTCTTAGCAGTCATTTATGCTATTAATAAGTTTCGACATTATATTACCGGTTACACTACTTTTGTTCATACTGATCACTCGGCCATTAAATATTTAATGAACAAATTAGTTACAAATGCTCGAGTTACCATATGGTTATTACTACTACAAGAATTTGATATCACAATTGTAGATCGACCAGGTAAAGAAAATGTAGTTGCTAATTTCCTTTCTCGGCTAAAATCTGATGAAAATACTCCAGTAGATGATTCCTTTCCTGATGATTATTTATCTGCAGTATCTGCTCACTCACCTTGGTATGCAGACACTGCTAATTACTTAGTTGCAGGGAAGCTACCATCACACCTATCACACAGAGAAAAAAGAAACATCATTAAGCAAAGTGCTAGGTACAGCTGGATAAGCGGATGTCTATTTCACACAGGACTCGATCACAAAATTCGGAGATGCATCAGAGAAGATGTAGTTTATGATATATTGAAGGCTTGTCATGATGGCCCTTGTGGAGGGCATTTTGCTAATAAAAGAACAACACACAAAGTTCTTAGAATGGGTTATTATTGACCCTCACTTTTCAAGGATGCAAAGAAATATGTTAGGGCTTGCGATAGCTGTCAGAGAATGGGGCAACCTAATCACAGGGATGAAATGCCACTCAATCCCCAGGTAATACTTGAACCTTTTGAAAGATGGGTGCTAGACTTTATAGGTCCCATTAATCCTCCATCCAATCAAAGAATTTATATACTGGTTTGCACAGATTATATGAATAAATGGGTAGAAGCTAAGTTACTCCTCAAAGCTAACGAAGAATCAGTTTTAAGCTTTTTATTTGAAGAAATCTTTGTTAGGTTTGGATTGCCTAGAGAGCTAATCACAGATGGAGGACCTCCTTTTAATTCTCATGGCTTTAAAGATACACTTCAGAAATATCACATTAAGCATAAAATGACTACACCTTATCACCCCCAGGCCAATGGGCAGGTGGAAAGTACGAATAAAGTCATAGAAGCCATTTAAAAAAAAACAATAAAGGAAAATAGAAGGGACTGGTTTCAAAGGTTGCCTGAAGCATTATGGGCTTACAAAACTACTTGGAGGAATACTACGGGTTTTTCACCTTACGAATTAGTTTATGGTATAGTTTTGTTTTTCCTATGGAATTTGAAATCAAAACCTTAAGGACTGCTTTAGTTGTTAACCTTGACTTGACTGATGCACAGAAAGCTAGGTTGCAACAGCTTCAAGAATTGGATGAAAAGACGTTGGATGCCATCCATCAAACAACCATGATACAACAGCAAAGAACTAGGTGGCATGATAAAACCATTAAGCATAAGCAGTTCCAAAAAAGTAATTGGGTTCTACTGTATGACTCCTGTTTTGAAAATTTTCAAGGTAAATTAAGAACAAGGTGGCTAGGACCCTATGAAGTAGATATTGTTTTTCCAAATGGAACAGTCAAACTCTTAACGATTGATGATTCCAGAACACCATTATTAGTGAATGGGTATCGACTCCGTTTATATCAACAACCCATTTCTAAAGAAGATTTCAAAGCTACTTGCATGACAGACATACAATATGCCTTTTTGGGGGAGCCTGCTATCCCTCAATGCACTTGATTTTCTGTTTATATATTTATTTTTAGATTAGATTCCTTAACTAATAATCCCTGTCAAGGGTTTCCATGTTACAATTAATTATTTTTGCAGATCTTAGCTTCGGAAGGTGGCTGATAAGAAAAATTCCAATCTATGGAGGACTAAGATGCAGCTTGGAGAAGCATTTCCATGTCACTTCAGAACACAATTCATTCCTCTTACATTTTTCCACCATTTCCTGTTGCTGAAACACCATTTCCCGTTGCTAAAACACCATTTCCCGTTGCTGAAACACCATTTCCTGTTGCTGAAACACCATTCCCTATTACTGAAACACCAATTCCCAGTGCTTAAAATGCCAATCTTGTCCATTTTTTCTAAAAACCACTAATTTTCCCATTTCTGTTCCCGAGAATGAACCATTACTCTGATAGAATCATATCACTCTTCATTAAGGGAATCAACCATTCATCGTGATAATTATGGTCCTTCACTATTATCTACTGTGAATAATGAAATCCTTGTGTGTAAAAACCCTCATACTTTATAGACCTTTCTTTTTATATCATCGACCTATTAATGACGAGATAATACTTGTTGGCGCAACAACCAAAGGTAAATATAAAGGTATGCGTGTTTAGGTGTGAATATTAAATTGTAGTTAATGAGAAGATATTGATATGACTGCCGAAATCGTCGTACAACCAACCATATCATTCAACCGCAGTTGGGGGAAGTTCCCGAAATATTGTAATCATTACATGACATGCCAACCACCGCCATTTCTATTTCTCACGGTAGTATCTAGTCACCCCGTCTGTACCTTATCATAACTTTAGCTGTAACGTTCTACTCTGTTTTGACATCGGCAACTAGTCTCTGCACTTTGTATTTTGTCTAAACCAGTAACTATGGGAGGAAATGATGTTAGACATGAACCTGGCTCAACGGCATTACTGGAACTCTAGCAGGAGGCATATCAAATCTTTCTACAGGCCGGATGGTTGGATTACTTCAAAAGACTTCCGGATTTCGATTCACAGCAGGTTCTGGAATTTGCAAGCAATCTGAGGGAAGGATACTCCACTGTCCAAGGGGTGCGAATTCCAGCAAAAGAAGAGGATATAGCACAAGTTTCGGGACTACCAACCAATGGTACTCGCTGGTTCAGCAGGAAACACCTCATTCTCAATGCACAACAAGATTTTCTGTTACCAGGGGAGCATGTTGAACCCAAAGGCAGGGGTGTTGCTCTTCGATCACTACCACCACCATGGCCAAAGGTTGCAGAATTTGTTAAGCACTATTTCACCTGCGAAGGTCGTTATCAAGTAGTCTACCAACACGACTTTGTGATTTTAAATCATTTGAGGCATGGTTGTTTAATAAATATGCCCTATTATCTGCTTGGATGTCTAAAAAAATATGGCACATTATACTGTGAAAGCAAGGCACCAAATCCTTTCCCTTACACGCCATCGTTTGGTCCAGCTCTTAATAAATAGAGGCTTTTCCCTGCACAATCCACCCCCCCAATAACCCTCCTCAGCAAGTCCAAGAAAATTCCCAGCAATTCGAGGAAAACTCCCAGCAAGCTGCTGAAAATCAGCAACCAACAGCGGAAACACCCCAATTAAGCACTGAAAATTTGCAACAGACCCCAACCCTTGATGAAGCTGAACCATCCACTCCCATGGTCCATATCCCCACCGATGATTCAAACGAAAATACCCCCATCATTATGCTTAAGAGGAAGAAGCAACAGAAAGCTGCAACCCCACTAAAAAGAAGAACCAGGGCCTCAGTTAAGCAAGCTACCATTTCTGATAATCCCCCTATCTTGAGGAAAAGTGCCCGAAAGAGAAAAACTATTGTTTTTCCTGCTTCCTTACCACGGTGACAAACAAGGTCATCTGCAGTAACTGAGGACATTATCCCAAATTCCCCACCCATCATTTTAAAATCCCGTATTCTGCCCAGCCTTGAACCTTCACTTTCCTCACCGTCGCGTGCCGAAATTCAGAGCGTTCACGATTTTGTGACATCATTTTTCTCAAAAGAGGCAGCTGCTCCACAAGAACCAGCTGTCGATACATCTAAAGTAGACATCCAAGATGATATAGGGTATGTGGATGATACATAAGAACCAGCCACTGACCCAACAGGTGATACACAAGAACCACTTGTTGGAGAACAAAAGGAAAACGACCTAGATATGGCTGATACACAAGAACCAGCCACTGATCCAAGAGGTGATACGCAAGAACCACCTGTTGTGGACGCAAATGATGAAGTTAATGCCGAACAACAATTCTCTCCTCCATTGGAACCTGCAACTACAGAAGCCCCAGTTACTTTAGCCTCCTTGCAGGAAGAAAACGAGTTTTTGAAATCTGAAATTAAGGCTTATCATCAAGAATTAACAATGGCCAGGGAAGCCTATGAAAAGGAACTTAATCTGTACATGTTAGCTCAGGTAGCATCTGCAGCTGAAAAGAGTGCATAAAAGGATCAATACAGTGAATATATGTGTAGTGAATGTGGTGATCTCTATATGTAACGAATAAAATATATAAATAATATAAATATAATGTAAAAGATAATAACATAAATAATAGTTAAGTTAAGCTAGTAATTAGGTTGAAGAGGCATGTCTAATAGGACATGACTCTTCATGAAGAGACACTTGTGTGATATATAAGCAAGCTTCTTGTTCTCATTGTAAATCATTATCATTCTTATTCTTATTCATATATTTAATATAATATTTAAATCCTTAATGGATATCTTGATATTCCAAGTCTTTTGGAGTAATTAATTTATAGAAGGAACTTTGTTCGCTTCATTTGATATCAGAACCACGTTTGGCTGATCACCGGGCCTTTGGCTATCAACCTATCATCAACCTTGTTGCTGTCATAATTGAAGCGTTTCGCTATATATTGGGAGATTATCCATTTTTTAGGTCTTTGGCCATTTGCTACTAATTAAAAGAAAATAATAATAAAGAATAAAGAATAAGGGTATATAAAAAAAGGAGAGGAAAGGAAATAATATATTCTAACAAACAAAAAAAAGTGAAAAAATATATATATAAAAAAAGGTTTTACATTATTGATAAAAAGTGCATAATAAAGATAAGTGGGAATATTTTCAAGTATATTTAAGACTTTTTAGGTGGAGAACATTAACCGAGGTTTTGAAAACAACCCATGGTAATTGCCCATGGTATTTTAAAAATTTGAAAAAAAAACGAAAGGAATACGTGGAGGACATTTACTTTTTACGTGGAGAACATTTTAACGAAGGTTTTAAAACATAACCCATGGTATTTTAAAAGTTAAAGAAAAAAAGAAGGATACAAGAGCTCTTACGTGAAAGGTAAATATTACCTTTACAGAAGGTTTTAAAAACAACCCATGGTAATAGCCCATAGTATTTTAAAAGTAAAAGATATTTTGATAACATTGGAGGAAAAAGGTGTGATCTAAATAATTTTAATCGTTCAAATCTAAAGATTGTGACCGTACCAAGAGTCATGTCTCATCCAAATTTTCCGAGAAAAAAATATTATTATAATTATAAAAAAAGGATACTATATAA
>APFE030009955.1:149317-175513 GCA_000404065.3 Pinus taeda
ATTATGTTAAATGCATTAGACAGTGTGTTGAATGATGGATTGGTTACCACTTCCATTTCCCTCTCTTATGGCTACCTGGACAACAATATAAGGCTCAATATAAATTAACCAAAAAGGAGGAGCTGGTAGCATGGCAGAAACTTCAGAGTGTCTATGGGTTTAGAGACATGGTTGACAGCACCTTCCATACTTACTGTATAAGCAATTTGCACTATTCATCCCAGTATTCCGACTCAGATTCAGACTAGACATTGCATGCGGACATGTAACCTTTTCAGTTGGGGGGGATGTTAGGACCCCATATTGTCTATTTTTGACTCTATATTTTGTCATAATATTACCCTTTTCAACTCAAAGTTGAAAGCCTTTGTTAGTATGTTGACCCAATCATTATAAAGGTATACAGTAACTCTTCTCATTGCTATATGTTTAATTATTCAACACATAATCATGCTATCTTTATAATTGATCCTTGAAGTTGACTAAGTTGCTGAACAATTGTTGAAACTGCCTAAAGCTGGCAGGACTATATTTTGCAGTTGCTGAAACAGCGGAAACAACACGAACCTCGAAGCTGAAACAGCAAGGACATCATATGAATCTCAAGTTATTGCGACAAAAAAGGAATCCGATCGATTATCTGAATAAACTGTTACATTGGTCGTAACATTCATGATCCACATTACTGTAACAACATTCTGTTAACGGGAACTGATTTCCCTATTTTTGTACAAAGGGATGAACTAGAATTTATACTGAAAATATTTTGTAATAGATGTCTCCTCTATAAAGAGGAGACATCTACATTAGAGAGGGGATCGACATAGGATGAACAAGCTGTAACACAGAGTAGAGGTTTAACAAAGTGTGAATTCTTTATACTACAGCTTTTTAATGCTATTAAAATTAAGTACATACAGTACGTAGTCACCTTTGAAATAATCGGACTTTCCCGGGTTGACAATTTATGTGGCACTCGACTGTTTAAATTAATAAGCAATTAAAGTGACCAACACTTGCATCCATTTCCATTCATAGAAAGAGAGAGTAGAGCAACCTCACTTTCCATTTTGGTTTTCCACCAAAAGGGTTTCATAGGTCATATCTTATGTTCATTATGGTTTGTGAGTTGTATTTTTTTTTCTCTATTTAAGCATATTTCATCTATTGCATGCATACTCATAACATAGTAATTAATTAATCCAAAAATATGAGGAGAAATCAACCCTCAAAATGTATATTTCATATTTTATCAGATTTGTTGTGACGAAATGTCCAGTGGAATATCCACATAAATTTACAAATCAACTACGTACCACACAATAGGTCCTATTTGACTCCATAGCTGAAGAAATTACCTAGGATGTCTCATGAAAAAGGCAACAATTGTGAGAAAATAAGGTAGGCTAGTAATTAGAGAGACCGTGGGTGTGTGAATCATTAAACCGTCGCATGCTACAAAGATGTAGTGACTTGTGAAGCTACAATTGGTAGTCCAGTATTTGGATATTACACTGTATGGGTAAGATAGAATAATTCCTTGGGTCATAGTAGGCATGTGATGGAGTCCATGTTTAACATGTGTTACTTTGAAAACTAGGGAGGAACCCCTCACACTGATTTAGGTAAATCAAGAGAAACTTGGCTATTTGGTTCTATTATGCAAGAGAAGCATTAAAGAGAAGGAGATTTTTTAAGGGACCATAGGAAGTGATGAATGGATTTTCTTTTGTGCGTTGTAGGAATTTGTTGGCCATCATTTTTTTGTGTGATGGGACCAAATATAATGCTTGATATATTTCATTCCTATTTCTTACATGTGATCAAGGAAAATGGTATTCATCCTTACACAACTAGTAGCCTGGGATATGTTTACCCTATGGTGCTAGCAATGTACAGTCGCAGAGAAACCATCCATAGTAGTTAGGTAGAAATTTTTTCTTGGTTTTACCTTAAAGGAACAAACAAGTTACTTTGATTATGGATAACGACCTTCGTGACTCCACCCTATAATTTTGAGTAGAACTTCCCTCGTGACTTCTTGGTCTGGCTTGCAAATGTCCAATTACAACAAATATTGTAGTGTAATTGAGCCTATGATGGGGTGGAATCTGGCTCACCCTTCATTAGTTGTAGAGAACATAGGACCTTACCTTGTGGACTTCATATTTGTCATATAAACCATGTTAATGACAAATGAATGAGATCATTGTTGAAAGGTATCATGTTTATGTACTTTTCCTATTAGTGGGAAATATGGTATATGATGTTTATTTATAATGTGAAGTTGTATATTAGGCTAAAATGGTTGTATAATACTTATATGTACCATAATAAATATTTAATTTTCTCTTGTGTCATGATTTTCTTTTTATGGACAAGAAGTAAATGGCACATTAATCATGGGATTGAAGGACTTTTAGTCTGAGTCATGGATAGTTTCCATGGTCTATTCTTAGATAGACTAGAGAATCTCTAGGCCAACTAAAGTAAGAAAGGGGTCTTGTGAATAATGTAGATGTCATATGGATGATCAAAATCATTGGTTAAAATGGGGAGACTCAAGAGGACAAATCCTTTTAAGAAAATTTGATTATTAGTATTGAATAGTTCATCGAAGAACTCTTGAGCTAGTCGAAATTATAAATAAGAGTTTAAGTGACCTTGAAGTGAAGGTGATAGGTATTTTCCAAGCCAAAGAGGAGGATTTGGTAGCTTGGATGTATATCTATTTTGACTACTAAGGAGTTGGAAGGTTTCCATGTTGGGGAAGAAAATGTATAAATATCTTAAGAGGTGTAGACTATGTGTAATGGCTTCTAAGGCTTCATGCAATAATTAGACTAGAAATTAGGCTAAGTTTCCCTTCATAGGTATACCTTTCCAAGGAGAAATTTGGTGATTGATCACCTTAGTGCAACACTCCCTGGAAATTTGGGGGTGAAATTTGATGGGTCCCATCAATAGGTATATTTTTAACTTCATTATGTTATCCTCTAGCCCCTAAAACTATCATTTCTTTCTTTAGTTCACATTTTTAGCCATAATATGCTTATTAAGAAAACTAAAATGTGTTTTCCACACTGTATGGCCTAATGTCATTGATTTGTAGGAAAAATAAGCATTTTTGAGTCATTTACCATGCAAGGTCTTGATGGAGACAACCAAGAGAGAATATTGGGGTCTTTCCCACCTCCTTAACTCTCTAACTCGACTTGATATCACAGAATCCTCACTCAAAGCTCAAATTCACTAGCAACTAAGGGACTCCAAGTACATGTGAAGATCAAGGAGGACCAAATCCACAATTCTCGAGATCTTGGAGGGAATCACTCCTCTTTTCAAGGGAGTTTCCATCAACTACCCTTTTGTAAAAATAAACTAGCTGAAAGGCTCATTAGGATTAAAATGTTTGTTGCAGCTAAGAGTAGCTACTGAGAGCCTAATTCTTGATATTATTATTCTTAACTCTCATATGATGTATGGGACTCTTATTTTCTATTAATGAGAATTTTACCATTGATCTGCAATTGAGTTAGTTTCAGAGGGTTGAAACCTTTGATCTGGATGCTTTTGCTTGGGATTATAAGGAGATGAAATGTGTACATTCCTTAGCCTATACTCATCATATTTACATCAAAGAGGGATGAAAACATGTGCACCAACCCTAGAGAAGGATGAACCTAGCTCTTAAGGACATAGTGAAAGAGGAGCTACAAAAACTCTTGGATGCAAGGTTCATATACCCCATTTTAGATAGTGAGTGCGTATCCCCTTTCGTTTTAGTCCCAAAGAAGAAGGGGAAGTGGAGGATCTATGTTGACTATAAAGAACTTAATGAGGATAAAAATAAGGACCGTTTTCCTTTTTCCTTCATTGACGAAGTCCTAGATGGACTTGCAGGGAATAAATTATTCTCTTTCTTGGATGGATTTAGTGGATAGAACCAAATACAGATCAGTCATGAGGACCAAGATAATACCAAATTCACATGTTCTTGGGGTACCTTTTCTTATAGGGTATTTCCATTCATTATGTGCAATGTCCCTACCATTTTCCAGAGGACAGTTCTAAGTATCTTTGTTGTACTTGTTCATGAAAATATTGAGATATACATGGATGAATTCACTCCTTATGGATGTGACTTCCAGGAAGCTCTATCTAATATGTGCAAATTCTTACAAAAACACATTGAAATGAATATGTTATTGGGTCCCAAGAAATGTAATTTTTTATGAATGCAGGGACTGTCCTTCACCATTCTATATCCAAGGAAGGGATACAGGTTGACCAAACAAAATTGTCATCATTAAAAGGGTTCACATCCCTAAAAAACGAAGAGATATCAGGGGATTCTTGGGATTAGTTGGGTATTATAAAAGTTTCATTAATTGATTTAGTAAAATGGCTTCACCTTTGTTTAAATTTTTGGTCAAAGATTTAGACTTTTGTTGGACAAACAACTATCAAGAGGCTCTTGAAGTGTTGAAATAAAATTTTACCACTCCACCCATCCCTAGGGGTCCCAAATGGGTATACCTTTCCATATACACATAGATGCATCAGATAAAGTTGTAGGGTCAACCTTAGAACAAGTGGAAGACAAATTGGCTTATGTTATTTATTTCATCAGTAAGAACCTTTCTAAAGCTTAGTTGAATTATATAGACACTGAAAAGGAACTATTGGTTGTGGTACATTCTTTAAACAAGTTTAGGCACTATATCACTCATTATCAAAATTTTGTTCAAATTGATCATGCAACCATTAAGTATTTAATGAATAAACCTAATTTCAATGCTAGGCTAATTATATGGTTGTTATTATTACAACAATTTGATTTGACTAGTATTTCAAACCAGGGAAAAAAAAGTTGTTGCATATTTCCTGTCAAGACTAACCCTGCCTATAGATAATGAGGAGATGGTGGATGATAAAGTTCTAGATTAGCACCTCTTTTCCATCTCGGTGCTTTCTCCCTGGTTTTCTAACATAGCCAATTACTTGGTTGTTGACAGGTCCTCTCCTAATCTATCATCCAAGGAGAAAAGCAAGATTGTCAGGAAAGGTGCCCCTTTCACTTGGATTGGGGGAAATATTTCCAAATTGCGACTAGATTAGATCCTAAGGAGATGTGTGAGGGAACAAGACATCTTTAAAATCCTCTCAACATGCCATGATGTACCTTGTGGGGATCACTTTGCTGCTAAGAGGAGAAGCTTCAAAGTCTTACAAGTTGGTTACTATTGGCCCACTTTACATGAAGATGTAAGGAGGTATGTGTTGGGCAGTGGATCCCCTGCATAACGGTTTTGGGGCTAGAAGCCCACATTTTTTGGTATTGTATTGTAGAATCTCCGCGAAGTGCACAGTGCGCGAATTGTAATGGGTCAAGTCTAAGGGTAGTCTGCCCTAAAATATTATAAATTAATCTAGAATGTGTCGGCCTACCCATGGTCCGCGAACCATGGGAATGTATAAATAAGAGCAAGGCTCTAAGTGTAAAGGGCAGATTTTTGGTAATAGAAGAAGTAATATGGGTGTCTGAAAGTGATTGTAGGTCTGAGTCTGTAAGTACAAGTTTGGGTTGTAATAGGAGATAGAGGCTCTGTAGCCGTGTTCATGGAGGCTTGGTAGAGTCCGCAGCTATGTGCGCGGACCCCTACAGCTGTGTGCGCAGGGCAGGAAGTGGATTCTAACCGGATAAAGGCATTAATAAAGATAAGTTGATTTTGAAATATCGTGTATCTTTTCTAGATTCTGGTTTATACATCTGTTCTTGATTTATGATTATGCGCATGTCTATTTATGTTAAATAATAATTGAAAGAGTTGTACTTATGTAAGTAACAAAAGATCTATAATAATACTAAGCACAGAAAAGGGTAAATCACATTCGCTCTTGACTAAGTTAGTTGCCCTGAGAAGACAGTTGCACAGAAGCAATACAATGCATAGAATCGCTCCCCGTCAACCCAGACCACATCAAGACATCCCTATGGTGTAGAAACCTTGTTCCAGCACCCTCCGATACTACCTCGGGTGAGACTTCAGTCCGTGCTCTACGAACTGTTGCCAAAAGGGCTGGTAGTGTCGGGATTTGTTTGGCTAAACATCTCTGAACCTAGGTCAGGCCCCATTAAGCCAATAGTATGCCACCAGGTGTGATCAATGCCAAAGGATGGGTAAGACCACACCTGAGGATTAAATTCCCTTATAACCTCAAGTGACCCTAGATCCATTTCATAAGTGGGGCATGGATTTCATTCGACCTGTTGATCCTCCATCAAGACAGAGGAAGTATATCATTGTGTGCACTGATTACCTGGAAAAATGGGCTAAAAAAAAGGTAGTTAAAGCATAAACTGAGTAGAAGGTGGTTTATTTATTAGGGGAGAACATCTTCTACAAGTTTGGTTATCTAATAGAGTTAGTCATTGATCAAAGAACACAATTTACATCAAATCTAATTGAAGACCTCATGAAGCAACAACAAATCAAGCACATGACATCCACTACCAATCACCCTCAAGAAAATGGCAAGGTAGAGGTCACAAACAGAGCATTGGAGAACATCATAACCAAGGTTGTTAGAAATAGTATAAAATATTGGGTAGATAGACTGGTAGAAGCCACTTGGGCCTACGACAGCACTTGGAAGGCCACCACTAGATTCACTCCATATGAACTAGTTTATGGGAAGAAGGCCCTTCTTTCTATTGAATTTGAATACAACACCTTAAGGATGGAAAATCAACTAGACTTAGAATTCACCACAGCACAATGGGAGAAGTTGCCCCAACTTAATGTCTTAGATGAATTTAGATTTCAATCTCTTGTGCACACTAAGGTAATCCAACTATATAGGAATATTTGGCATGAAAAACACATTAGGTAGAAGACTTTTCCAGAAAGAGATTTGGACCTATTTCGTGATTCTAGATTCAAGGATTTCAAGGGAACGTTAATGATAAGATGGTTGGGTCACTATCTAGTAGAGAAATGTCATGAGAATGACTCTGTCCATATTCGAAGCATTGATGAGGAAGGTATTCCCTTACTTGTAAATGGTTATAGGTTGAAGTTTGTTAAAAACCTTTGTCCAATGAAGAGTTTGTTAGTTCAAT
Organism: Pinus taeda; assembly: GCA_000404065.3. Taxonomy (NCBI): domain Eukaryota; kingdom Viridiplantae; phylum Streptophyta; class Pinopsida; order Pinales; family Pinaceae; genus Pinus; species Pinus taeda. The sequence continues at coordinate 156,444 of APFE030009955.1, forward strand.
AAGAAGAGAATTGAATGGACTTGGGAGGCTCACATCCCTCATTCCACAAAAATTCTAAAAAAACAAGACAAAAAAAGGGCCTAGATGAAAACCTCCATAAGGCATATGAGGCCAACTCCAGGGTTGAAAACCTCTCTGAGGCAGCCCAAGAGCAAAAAAAAGAGAAAATAAAAAATAAAATAAAATATGAAAAGATCCCGAGGTGAAAACCTCCTCTGAGGTGCCTAGGGCAGGTAGGCAGGTTGAAAACCTTTGTAGAGGTAGCCTGCATGTCTCAAAAACAAGAAACAAAAAAAGAGAAAATAAAAAAGAAAAACACAAGGATGGATTTCTTACACTACTTTTGCTAACATCTCTTTTGAAAGACTCCAGGAAATCAATAGAGCCATGGCTATTGGATAGATTTTACAAGTGTATTCCGCCATTTTTCCAACCACTCATTGCATTTTCACCCTCTTCACTCACCTCCCTACCTCTCTCCATCATCTATCCAACAATAGAATCAAAATTTTCCTCATGACTCTAATGCTACGGGAGTAGTCGATAATGCTATCGGAGGAGCCTGAAATTTTATAGGAAGAGTCTGAAATGCTATAGGAGGAGCTACAGGAGGATCTAAACTGCTATAAGAGGCCCAAAAGGAAGCTACAGGAGAGAATTGAAGGGATAAAGGGGGCCAAAATTACCAAAATTTGTCCTCAAACCCTCATGCACATGAAAATTCTATCTTGAAAGGGAGTAAGTGGATTTCTCTACATTTAATTTCCTTACATTTGCATGGGGAATTCTGCCTAAAGTTAGTTCCTTGTAGTAGACAATTGTGCAATAGTTCCCCTTGAAATTTTTTGTGTGTAAAGGCAAGATAGGGATAGAAAAAGATTATGTTTTGATATAAATTTTAGCGTTTGTCTCCCCTCTAATAAAAAGGAGCTTTTGATATTGTTTCTAAAACTGAGACAACTCTAAGGAAACATTGAAATTTACACCTAAGTAACCTTAAGAAGGAGCAGTAAAAGAAATGGGGGGAGGATTCAATAGAAGAGAGCCCATAGACACAAAGAGTATTGATCAACATCCTCTTGTAGTCAAAATTTTTCTAAGACATCAATAGATGGTTTTCTTTGAACAATTGATAGGGTATGATGATGAATTAACTCAAGAATTCACTATGGCACTACACTATTAAGGAGAATATAGGTCCATTATTATTGTCAGAGGACTAGAAATCTCTTTAACTTCTTAAACCATAGGCATAGTGACTACCTTACCCTTAGGAATTCTATGGAGCAAGGAGGATAAAATAGTAAGTGTTACATCTAGGAAGAACTTTTTCATTAAGAGAGAAAACCCTATAGAATATAAGAATGGAGTAAGAATATTAAGCCTACCTTACCCCTGGGATGAAGTATCCATTCACATTCTCAAATACATATCTTGTGAGGGGAGGCTGAGAATTGTACATGCCTGTCATTTTAGGCTACTCCATGAGCTAATATTAAAAAAATATTTACCAATTTCATAGAGACTAAGTGTTCCCCAATTCCTCCTACAATATATCATTGAAATGAGCCAAAAGGTGAGGGAAGGGAAGCATCAACACATTTCCCACCATGGCATCATTAAGCTAATTGTGATGGATGCTTTAAGTCACTTAAGGAACCTTGTGCTATGCAATAAATTTGTAGACATGGAAAGGGAAATTTTCATTGAAACCCAAGCCATCACACATGGAGAAACACTAGCCTTCAGCATTGGATGTAGGGCAGGAAAGATAGAGGAAGAAGAAGCATAAATTAAGGAAGAAGAAGGAGAGGAAAAGGTAGCAAAAAAAGAGAATCCTAAGGAGACCTCTAAGCCCCAAGAGACAAAAATGCAAGGGCAACAATCATGTCTCTCTCCAGGGAACATAGAGCAAGAAGTGGTTACCACAATGGCCACATTGGGAACACCTGTTAAGCCCAAAAGAAAGCATCCAAGGTAAGGTCCCCTATACTTCAAAATAGAGAAGAGCACCACGATAAAGCAAGAGAAACCACAAAATCCTTCAAAAATCCATATCAATAGTGATGAATCAACAATCAAAAAGGAAGAAGTGGGCCCTAGTGAGGGGGAAATTGAAGAGGTTACCTCTCCTAAGGCCAAAACCAAGCAACCTGTGATACCTATGGGAAGGGCCATCACTAGGGAAGTCACCCTTAAGAGGCTTAAGGCACAAAATTCCATGTTACAAGAAGATAAATAAGAGATATAGGAGGAGACAAAGAAACTACAGGAGAAACAAGGGCTCCTACAAGAGAAACAAGGGATGCTACAGGAGTAGCAAGAGGTGCTACAGAAAGGAGCATCCACCATAATAAAGGATGAAAAAGGCCTCCAAGAGATCCAGGAACTTAATCCACAACCCAATCTAGAATCCTACTGCAAATTTGTTGAGGGAGGTAGGATTATACCTGAGAAGTTTGTTGTCCCACTCTTCTTTGAGTTAGAGAAGGAAAGAGGAAGAACACATAGATGGATGAAAATTGCCAAATCCAAAAATGTAGAAGATGTGGGCCTCATGGAAGAGAATATAAATGAAATGGGAAAGGAATTAAGTGACCTGAAACTAAGGGAGTCAACCATGAGGGAGAAACTACAAGCATAGAACACAAGGCTAAAAGAGCAGTTGTAAGAAAAGGAAACACAACTTGCTACTATGGAAATTTTATCTATGGATTCCATACAATGCAGGAAGCCATTCGAATCTTATGCCATTTTCCTCAAGGAGTAGTGGCTACAATTCCAAATAAAGTCACTAGAACAATATGGGTCTTTACCTTTCCAAGACTATAGGAAATTTATTGAGTTTTGCAAAAAGGAAAGTATTGAGGATAGGGAAAAACAAGTTGAGTTTTATATGCACAATCTGATCCTAACAAATTTGAATTTTTGGGACCCCAAGATTGAGAGACATGCAAGTCATGGCATTAGCATATTGGTTGATGCATGAGGAGACAAGAGTTGAAGAAGTGAAGAATGTGACGGCAAAGGAAGAAAATGATCCCTTATACATCATAGTAGAATTAGTAAGCCCCAAGGTTGTCATCAACAACCACAATCTTATCTCCTCTGATTCTAATTTAGAACCTAGGTACATAGAAACCCAAGAGAAATCCATTCTACATTTTGAGAACACTTTTAGGATGTTGGGAACAAAGAGTATACAAGATTTTAAGAGAAGGTGGCACACCTTACCTCACAATTTACAAATTAGAGAGCATCACTCTTTAGAGAGACTAAGGAATCCTTGGAGAGAACCCCATTGTACAAAAGGATCATGCAAAGGTTTAAGATCAAATACATAGGACTAAAACTCAGTCCTCCCCTGTGGTTGGGATTACAAAAAGGAATAAACCAGGATGGACAAAGATAGAGGCAAATGCAGTTTTTTATCCACAAGAAGGCACACCATATGAGGTGCCTTGGGGTGTCAGAGAGGCCACCAGGGCTATGAATGAACTTCATATGGATGAATAAATTTCTTAGAGGATGAGAAACATTTTCAATAGGGGGGTAATGATAGGTCCCATCAATAGGTATATTTTGAAGTTCATTATGCTATCCTCCATCCCTTAAAACTATCCTTCTCTCACATTAATTTTCATTTTTAGCCATAATATGCTTAGTAAGAAGACTAAAAGGTATTTTTCATATTGTATTGCATAATGTCATTGATTTGTAGAAAAATAAGAATTTTTTAGGCATTTACTATGCAGGGGATTGATCGAGACAGCTAAGAAAGAATATAGGGGGCTTTTCCACCTCCTTAACTCTCTATCTTGACTTGAGATCATAGAATCCTTACTCATAGCTCGAATTCACTAGCAACCGAGGGACTCCAAGTACATGTGAAGCTCAAGGAGGACCATATCTACAATTCTCAAGATATTGTAGGGAATCACTCCTCTTTTCAAGCGAGCTGCCATCAACTACCTTTTTGTATAAATAAATTAGTTGAAAGGCTACTTAGGATTCAAATTTTTGTTGCAGCTAAGAGTCGCTATTGGGATCCTAGTGCTTGACATTGTTATTCTTAAATTTCATATGATGTATGAGACTATTATTTTGTGTTAATGAGAAGTTTACCATTGATCTACATCTGATTTAGTTTCGAAGGGATAAAACCCTTGGGTTTGGGCCCAATCCATAGGATTTGGTCACTCTCTTATATTTCCTTCTTGTTCTTGTTTCAAAGCATTGCAACCCTTATATTGTTTTATTAGATGTTATATCATAAAAAATTGTGATTGCAAGCTTGCCTATCATCTCTCTTGTGGGAAGAGTGATTGGAAAGATTTACAATCACAATCCAAAAATATGTGTTTATGATTTCTTAGAATTGGATAGATGTTGTTTTGTGATCCTTTTGCATGCTAATTCTATGCAACTTAGAAGTTAGTGTCATTAGCTTAGTGATTAGAGTAGTGTCATGGGATAAAATAGATTTTAATCAAATTCAACTCATCTTTTCCATGTTAATTTATCTTATTGGTTAATGGTCACTTGATGCATGTATTTGGCTAGATGTAGCGACTGTGTTGATCTATAGGGATGGGAATAATTTTTCACATTCAACTAGACTTTTCTATCCTCCTCCTAGACACGTCACACTGATTCCAACCTCTACCTCCAAAGTCACTATGTTAAGGCAAATAAATGACACCGTGGGCATCAACTTTGGTGCAAGATCAACCTCCGTGGGGTACTAGGCTTGGCTAAGGGATTCCCACACCCTTCATTCATCACCTTCTACCTTCATCCACCTTTCTTGAAACACAATTTCCATCCTTGAAACACTCTTGGTCCCCCTCATGTATCAAAAAAGGGCGTCCTATAGCAATATAGGGCCTCCTGTAGAAATACAAGCCCTCCTGTAGCACCTCCTATAGCAGTGTTCTCTTCAACCAATTTTTCTCCCCGCTTTGATCCTAGCATTTTTAAGTGGAATAATGGCCACAAACTTGTGATTTGATTATTAAGGAAGAATCTAAGACCACTCCAATATCCTCTTTTCCTCACTGCAACCATCAGATAGAAAAAATTAGTTAGAACTAGTTATTTTATTTATAGGCATGTTAAAAAATTGATTCCTTATTTTCAACCAAATGTGAAGTAGATTAATGATGTGTACAAATAGGTTACTAATTCGATTAAATGTGCATGTAGAGTATCATTATTTACTTCTGCAAATAGACTAGCCTTTTTCTTTCATGCAATGCCAATTAGAATTTACATTTGAATGAATGGCATTTTCACTTTTGTAGTTAGAATCGTGTTCAATTATGCTTTCATAAGAATTTGTCATTGTAGTTTGTTGGAGGAGTGGTCTTTGAGAACCCTAATTTGATTTCATGACTGACGATGACATGAGTAGAACCTAACCTACTATGGATATAAGACAGTCACCTCTAAGTTTTTTATGATGTCTGGGTTGATAATTTGAGTTGATAAATCCTTGGGAGTTGCACATTCTTGGTGCAATACCAAGTCTCATTAGAATCCCCTTTGGTTTGGTAGAATGCTTGGAATTTTTAGGGTTAAGGATTCATCCCCAATCCTTTGTCATATGACTGAAAAGAGACTTATGACTGAGAGCTAGTTGGTAGAGGTACTATCAGGATACTAAGCCACTAGAGGATTTGGGAAGCCCACTTTATATGGGGAGCCCTATAAGGGTGTGCTCCTATTAATGGAACAACACTCAATGGAAAAAAAAAAATCGTTAACCAGGTGTGTCAATTGACAACATTAGGACCTAAGAGTATTTGAGTAACCAAGTATTGGAGTACCAAAAATAATCGAGCATGTCATGATAATATCACCCATGATGACATGTAATCGCTAATGGAGGACACATGCCACATTGATTCGATATTTTTGGTTTTCCAAATATTCAACTATAAGTGACATGTGGCACACATCAATAGTGTCATGTGCTAGATAATATGTTAGAATACAACACATGTTATACTTTGATTGGGTGTTAGAGGAATGAGATGGTAGGCTAAGCTACCATATTGGCATATTAGTTTGTCATGGGGGGGTTGTACTCTACAAAATCATTGATATCCCAATATACTAGTACACACATCAAGAGTGTTGCATTTCAAACAAGTTGTCACCTACCACAAGTCAGATGCCAATTGGGGGTCAAAGGGGGAGATGACATGATGAAGTTTCCCAGAGGCCCATTCACATATTAGGAATTGTAAAGAATGGCAGTACATAAATTTTATTGATATCAACATATCTCCATATTGTCATATCGACAACTCGAAGGCATATAGTGGTGGCACATCACCATATCAACATATCAAGCAACCATTTTACCGACATATTGGAACCTTAGAAGTTTGGACAATGCAATTTTTATGGATAATATTGATATGATGGGGCTTTGATATGCCAGTTGGAAAAAAAACATGGACTAGTGGAAGAGTGGCAAATGGTAAAGGGTTACCATGTGTCATCCATAGGGGATATACAAATGGTGATTTTTCCTTAGAATGGGTAAATATTCAAATGTTCATAACTTAGTATTTGGAGCTTAGAATGTGATGAAATGTATATCGTCGGAATGCTCTCGAAAAGATGAAGACGAGGACAATATGAAAATTGTGATTTGAGGTGATGGAAGAAAAAGGAAATTTGATAACCCCATATTCATAACAAACCTTGAAGGTCAGGTCTATTTTTTCCCCATAACCCTAATGTGACATTAGGGGGTTGGTTGTGTCACATATGTGTGCATTTATGTTTCCTTTCAATTTGCATGGTGAGAAACTAAACATGATCGAATGGATGACTACATGACAGTCTTGAAAACCAATTTAGCGGCTACCGTAAATAATATATTGAAATGATTTTATATAAGAGAAACTCACATTATGTGGTTGGTTAAAAAATTAGATTATAGGAAGAATTCCTTAGGTATTATTTAGGCCTGAAAATAAGCTCTTTTTTCTATTTTGTTGATCTTAGTTTTCTCTATTTTATACTTGGAAGCTTATCATAGCCATGATTTCACAATCCAATGTTATCACTTTCACATAATAATCATATATGAACTACATAGGTTACAAATGGAGATTCTCAAGGTAAACATGCCCATTATTCTATAGCTTTATATGTTTCTTTATAAATATAATTCAAATTGTCATAGCTATAGAAAATGACACTTTTTGTAGTTATTCTTCCATTATGTATCTGAATCACATGTTGACATAATTTCAGATATGGTTCAACAAAAGTGAAGGTTGGAGGATGTGGAGAAAATAAAACATAAGGTTTTACACCTGTTGGAACCTACCTGAAAATGTCCACAACATAACAAGAGTATAGTCAATGCTAAATGTAAGCATTCAAATGGTGATAGAGTAATAGTGGTAGAACATGTGATCTAGATCAATAATTGCAACATAACCCATGGATTGAATCATGGAAATCAAGCATAAGGATTCACAAATATCTCATATGGTAAATTCATGCATATCACCATGAATTTCTCAGACATGTTTTCTAGACTTGATTCATAGATCTAAGAGATCTAAAATTTGGTTATTTTGTTCAAAACTTTGCAATAATATTCTCAATAGACTCTTTCATGAGATGTATAAATATCCATGATCCCTGCGATGGAAAACAAGTATTTTTGTATGGAAGCATTTTGACAGTAATATAAAGATTGCTTGTTGATCCTTTATCTATTGTGTGATGCACTATTTGTGAATGCATTTATAGTTTTATCTACAAAATTCTTTTGAACCGGCTTACTTCTTCTACATCTGACCAATCTAAGAAGGGCCCCTTGTGACAAGGAAGCATGCTTCCCTCTTTTATTTTCATGATTTAGTGTTACTTCATTGCTGATCAAGCTTTATTCGTGACAAACTAGTATAAGAGTTTGAATTAATAGTTCAATATACAAGTAATGACTTAGGTTTATGTTTCATATTTATCATAGTCTAATCTACTTATAGTTGTGTGTTTGATTTCTTATGGATTTCATTCAATTCTCAACTTTTATTTGTTTGTATGTCAATACAGTGAAGGCTAATCATATGGATCTTTCATTTGAATATAAATTGCTATTTATAATCACTAAATTCAACTATATGTTCATACATCATATTTTGGTGAGCTCTAATTGTTTCATAACAATGCTCTATATGGTATGAGGATCTAAAAATGTTTTAGAACCATGGTTGTATTGAGTTAGTTAGTTTCTCATTGCCTTTCATAAAGTTTTTATTTCATGAAAATTTTCTATAGATTAAGTTAGTATCCAAATCCTAGGATATATTATACATTGCACTTCACAACTTTACAAATGCAGATTGATGATTTAAATGTAACCGAATTCTAGAGCAATTGAATTTATTGAAAGGTATGAGATGAAGTGTAAACTTTTGATGAAGTTTAAGGATATTGTCACCTACAAAGAGCCAATCATTATGAGATATTGTCCTATTTGTGAGACCTGGCTTCTATATGAAGCAAGTTTGCAAAATATAATTTTCTGAATTGAAAATTTTATGATTAATTTCGTAGGAGCTATGTGCATGTGCTACAAGTGAAACAATGAATCTATCTAGGGAGGATAGATAATGATTGTGAAGAATAAATAAAGGAAATAAGGCCCCTATAGTGAATTGGAATCCTATGACATGCTTTGGTCACCATAAGTAATGACATGTAAGTTATGTTGTCCTATGTTAGATAAAGCTGGAGGGATGTCTTGGATATAAAACTCTATGAGTCTCTTTGGTATTTTGGTGTAAAAGGAAAGCCTTAGTCAATAGATCACCTGACGAATTCTATAGCAAAGAAGGTGATTTCCTTAGCCTGGAAAGGTGAGTGACTAAAAGGAAGAGGATACCTGAATGGAATTGCTATGAAAATTTTATGTCACATTCTCATTGGGATTAAGAATGCAATTGAATGTTTTTGAGAAAATAATGAATTGAGCTTATCATCATGCCAGCCTAATGCAGTGAAGGGTAACCATATATATAAGTGTTGAATTAAAATTTTATATGTTAAATATCATGCTTGCTTTGTGAAAGTTGAAAAATTCTCATGGAAATGTTACCGGTTATATATGAAAATGGTTATAACATGTATTCTATTGATTTTCTTATGTAAGAATTAAGTGGAATTCCATAAGTCTAAAAGTGACCAAAATGTGAAGAAAAATCCATTAATGAAGTAGTGGAATGAAAATGGACATGAAGGATGATGTTGATATGCAAGAAAAATAATGTTGGTGCAACTATGAAAAAGTAACCTATAATTTTATAGTGAACAAAAGTCACCTAGAATGGTGTGTTATTGAAACAGATACTTGGATGTTGTAATATTTTTGAGAATAACACTTGGAATGGTGTGAACAATGAAGATGATGTTCCTTTAAGGGGGAGGAGTTTGTAATACCCTATCCTTTAATTCCCTATTGGTATTGTAATTTTAATTTACTATGTTAATGATGTATGTTTGGGCAAGTAAATGTAATTGGGTTAAAAGAACCGAAACAATTGTAATTATATTTTAATAATGACCAATGAAGTGGTGGAGCTTTAATACACACCATGAGAAGCCATGAGAGAAAGGGAAGCTAACAAAAGAAATTTTGGGAAGTTTCCCATCTACCATGAGTTAATTTTCTAGATTTCTAAATCTTGCAGTTAAAGTACCCAACTACCAATAGTTATGAGAGGAGTGGGAAAGTAGTACCAAACTATTGAGAGGTATGGGATATGTACAATATTTCCTAATTGTAATGTCAATCTCCTCATGTGAGGGATTTGAGGGATTTCATAAATCCAATTAGTTTAGGTTCTTGAGAAGAGGGTGAGTCCAATCCTTAAAAAAACTTCACAAAGCATTAATAAGATTTCAAAAGCAAAAGTGAAAGCAATGTTTGATGAAAAGAAGTTGAAAACAGATATCATTAAGTAAACTCATAAGGGTGTATAAGGCATAATAAGTTATCATTGAGGGAAAAACGAGGAGGTATACTACTTATCTATGATTCAACTTGAGATATCCACTAATGTTAGGGAGATATATAATATTTTCATTGTTGTGAGGCTTTCTTGTTTGTGTGGAAGACAAGCACAATTTTTCCATACAACCCACATATTAGGCATTGAGATTTAAACAAAAATGAGAAAGATCATATTTGACCCTATGAATGTGTATGTGTTTGTACAACAATTGTGTAAACATTAGGAACCTTCAAAAGAACATATGTAAATAACTAAGGTGGTTGAAATCAATATATTACTAAACTATATCAAAAGTAAGTAGAGAATGTCTAAGAGTCCCACAAGAAATAAGTATGACCAACATACGAGTTGGGAAAACAATAAAGAAAACTTTGCATAAACACCAGATATCAAAAGAGGAAAACCAATGGGTAAAGGGCTAACCAAAAGGGGAATTACCAAAGTTAAAAATCTATCCCAAGATAGTGAAAGCCTCATGGTCATCATTGAACTTTAAGCATGAATGAAAAATCTATACAGTGCAAAAGTGAATAATTGTTTTTATTCTCAAAATTTGGAAATATTTAAATGTCTATGTTAAATTAAAGTTGTAATATTTTGATTTTAGTATAGTTATATAAAATGCTAAATAGATTATTAACTATACATTCTGATAATATTTTTAGTGATCATATTATACCATTAATTTTTGCAAAGTAAAACTAACTTATTTTGAGAAATTGTTTGCACCTCAACTTCAGTAGAGAAATCAATTAACAACAAAGTAATTTCTCTAAAAATTGAAGCGTGGTGATGTTTCCAGGTAGTGAAAGCGAACACATGATACAATGACTCAAATCTAGTTGTTAGTGTCAGTCTTTGTAGCCTTCCTCCAGTGATCAAAATTGCTCTTAAAAAGTGATTTTAAGATGTCAAGGTCAAATTTTGTCATTTCAGTGAGTTTTCAAGCAAAATTTGGTCACTAGGTATTAGGTCTAGGGTTTGTTTTAACTCTTTTCAAAGTTTTCCAAATGTCGGTCCATGTCACCATTCATCTGAGTGTACCATCATTCAGAGGGTTTTCATCATCATGTCAGGTTCCAATGGGTCATTTTACACCTTGTTCATGCTTAAGTTATGCCTAGGTAAGGTTCATTTCCCTCTCCTAGGGTTTTGGAGGTAATTTCTCTTGGATGGTCAAATCATCAGTAAAAATTGTATCTTGATGTTCATATACCTTCCCCTATCCATACCGTACCTTATTAAACACTTCCCATCACTAAAATCCCCCAAATTCCTCATTTTCGCACAAACCCTAGTTTCTTGCTACAACTTGGCAATTTCTAGGCTAGGCATGTGTTTTTCCCTTTTGGACCCCTTCCCCTCACTAAATATCTGAAATTCCACTTTCCCCTTCTTCCTAGAATCCCTCCCCACCTCAAAAAATTTTCTCAAGAATTTAGAAGCCCCTTATCCCCTTTATTTCGCTTCATTTCGACAAATCCCTTGTTCCACACATCGGGATAGGTTTTACTCAAATGATGTTTTTGAGCAATAAAAGATGAATTTTGGAAAAATGCGAGCGTTTTTTGTCCAAAATAGGCAAAGGAAGAAAAACCCTCTTCACTTTTTACACAGGTGTCATGGTTTTAGAGAAATGTCAAAAATATTGTTGCCTCAGGAGAATTGAATGCGCCTCTGAAGTGACCTTGGGAAAATCACGATTTCACCTTGATTGGTTGGCCAAATGAATTTATTGATGATTCAAATGATAACTAGATACAAATATATTTCCAATGAGCTATCATGAGCTCAATTTGGAGTTTAGGAAGACCTTAAAAAGTTGACTGCAACAGCACTCTGCCTTCAGGCAGCCTCATTTGGCACATTTTGACCAGTCTTGGGAGATTTTATTTTTGACAGGGTAAATGAACTCCAAATTGAAACATTCTAGTTAATTTGGAAAGTAGACTCAAATAAATTTCCAATGCGCTATCCTGCACACAATTTGGACATCGAGAAAGCCTCCAAATGCCTCCTACAAAATGTGTTATGTGTTGGGTTCATGGCGCGACGCATTGGGCCAGAACACAAGATTTTTGCCATTCCTTTCACCCATCAAATTTTGCTCAGTCTCTCCTTGTTCAACTAAGTCAAATCCACTTCCTCATTTCTCTTAACAAGTGTTTGATGTTGGTATGAAAATTTAAATGCAAAAAACTCAAAATCCTATTCTCTTGTTTTAAGATTGCTCCTAGGGTTTTAAAACTTGTTTTTGTTGGAAATAATACTGAGAGGGGGGGTGAATCAGTATTATCAAGTCAACTATTTTATTTTTCACACCCAGATCATATACGCTACTTCAGTTAGAGAAAATTGTGTATATACGCAACTACAGTAAAGGAAACATGCGTATAACTTACAGACTTGTAATTTAATTAATCTTCAGATGTTGATTTTAAATCTGTGTGTTAGAACCATAGAAACAATAACCATGAACAGGAAAAATGCAGACAGTCACACAAAGAACACAAGATATAAGGTGGAAACCCAATGTGGGTGAAAACCACCTGCTACAATATGTCTCTGTCTTTTTCAATTAGAAACTTATTTTTACAATGATTCTGTACTGGTGCAATCCTTTACCAGTACGCAGGCTGCAACCTGTAGAGAGCTACAACCCTCTCTCATTCTCTAGCTTCTCCTGGAAGGGAGCTACAACCCCCTTAGCTCTTGCACTAGCTAAGATACTAGTACGTAGGTGCTGGCCTACAGAAGGCTACAACCTTCTCTTTCTTCAAGGGACCACGTTTCATAAATTTTCAGACTGGATCCATGAACATCAATCAATCATCAAGAATTTCTGCATCAAACAATCTCCTTTTCACCAATTAAAACTGAATCAAATTGACACTTCTCTGACAGTTGTACCCAGAACACAATAACAGTAACCACACACCGAATTCTGAACCCAGAACACTGCAATAATAAACAGAAGCAGCTAGAACACAATTCAAGAGACGTACGCTACTTCAATAACCATAAACCTATGTGCATACGCTTCTGTGTTTGGACCAACCTGCGTATATGTTGTTTTTACTCACAGAACCAGCGTGTATACGTGCCTTTGCTTCACTGAACCTGCGTACAGATCTATAAAGGATAATTCACTCTTTCAAACATTCAGACATCAGTTAACCCAGATTACCAGATTTATAGATCAAGCATGCGCCACATATAACAGATCAAAATCATACAAAGATATTATTAGTCAAGCCTTAATATTATGACCCATCAATAGAACTTATCCTTCTCCTTGCGCTCAGGTTCCTCCTTCATTCAGATCCAGGTCTGCATCATAACCCAATCACCAGTATTCCAGATCTAGCACTTTATCAGATATTCAATAATTCAGATGATCCTTTGCCAAATGATCTCCTTCCTCTTTTATATTCTTAGGCCTTTCACAATACCATGGTCCAAAACCATAAACAAAACAATACCAAGGACCCAATACTTGGGATCAACACTTCTAACGAGATACCATGGCCCAAAACCATAGGTTCAATTACCAAGGACTAAATACCACGGACCAAAAGTAAGTTCTCCAACATGTACGCGCTTTTCCTTGCGTGAGAGTGCGTGTATACGCATATGCGCCTTTGGAACGTCTAACCCGCGTGTATACGCGTCTTATTTTAGGTGAACCTGCGTATATATCTTTTCCTTCATTCTGAGAGCCTGAACTGAGATCTGTCACCAGAGTGAGTTTCCATCAAGGACAACACCTGTGCCACACCAGTGCCATAGCACCAACCTATGTCATAATGCCAACAATTTTGTGCAAAACACTTCCATTCTCCACCTTGCTTTTTCCACCCCCTCACCGTTATCTTATCATAGCAGCTCATCACCTATTCCCCATATCCCTAAATTCACTCATACCCATTTCATTCCCATCTCCCTACATCTCTAAAATTCACTTACTCCTAAGCTTAATCTCCCTCTCCCAAGTCATTTCATTTCCTCTCATTCTCCTTTTCCCATTTTGTGTAAAAATTCCCAAAACCTCAGTTTCCCAAACATTCAGTGGCTCTCCCCTCTCCCAAAGTTTATCAAATTCTCAAAGGGAAAACTACCACTTGACAAGACTCCCTTATTCCCACTTTCCATGTTTCTCCCATAGTCCCTTCCCTTTGGCACATTTGGCATTGAAAACAAAACACCAATTTCTCATTTTCAACAAACCAAACATACACCTTATTTCAAACACCATGGAGACAGACACAGATTCATCATACGAACAAGACAGTGATTCCATCACTGAACTGCATTCACCAAGAGGGCACTGAAACACCATAAAAGGGAGGATAGACTCTGAATCTTGGCTGAAGCCTCTTTGGCTGAGCATGATACTTGATGAGGCACCTTCAGTCCAAATTTCAAGGAATTTGGAGAAAATTTTGTCATTTCTGATTTTTTTGGTCACAAAACAAAGTTTTCTGCCCAACACGTAGCGCCACTTGGCATGCGCTTATGATTGGGACATCTTCTGGAGGAAAAATTGATATTTTTTGGTTTTTTATGATAAATTATGCATGCTCAGGAATGGGCGAGAGATTTCATCAAGTTCTAGGTGGCCTAAAGGGTCAAAAACACCTTGAAAATGGCCTTTATGCCACTTTTTCCACACACAGGAATCAGTCTTGGGAGATTGGATATTTGGAGAGGAAAATGGACACCAAATCTAGAAATTCCACTTGGGTTGGAAATTAGACAGGCAGTTCTTTCCAACGAGCTATCATGAGCTAAATTTGGACTTCGGGAAGTACCTCAAAATCAGCTCCAAATTGGCGTGATGCATACAGAATTTGGGCGCGGCACATAGAGAAATTTGGCCTCATTTTCACTCTTTAGCTCAGAAATTCGCCCATTTTTGACTAGTTTTACTTTTTGATGTAACTATTCATCTACCATGATGTAATGTGATGACCATGATGTAATATTGGCACATTTTTACTTGTTCTAGAGGATTCATTCACTAAAAAGTGAAAATTAAATGAATGAATCAGTTTCCTAGCATATAGAGGCAAGTTGTTTGATTGCTTAGATTTCAGTTCCTTGTTTAGAATTGGTTCAAACAGCTCCTAGAATGATGAACTCGACCCTTAGAGGCAAGGGAATGGGTTTGGCTTGTCTATATTATGTAATTTCTAAGTCATTTTCATGGTTGGACACTTGGGATTGCTTGGCTCTACATTGTACATTTCATTTCTGCAATTTTGGCAAAGGAAAGACCAGGGTTTTGCAGCACTTGTTGGGATCCTTGTGGCTCTGTGTTTTGATGGTGTGTTTCTTCATGTAATTGTAAGTTCATTTATGTTTTATGTATGCCATTTCCCTTCTCTTTTCTTTCTTAATTAAACAAGTTAAGTGACAAAGGTAGAATCCATGAGTTTGTTGTGCTCTGCCTGTAGTTTTGTTTAATTCTCAAATCTAACTTGATGGTGGACAACAATCAGACATAAGAAGGCTGAAATCACTCACCTGGTGACTCCAACTCAATGTAGAGACTCCACTGGAGGACTAAATCTTTCTCTGAGAAAACGGAAGGATCTTACACAAACTTTGGGTATCCAAAGTGGAATGGTATTCAGGATCTAGTTTGCTTTCTTGTAAATTACTTCTTTGCTATTCTTGAAGTTGTCCTGAAAGTTTTTTAGAATTTGTTGTATGATAAAGGTGATCAAAATCTTCAATCGACCTATTCAAAAAAGTATAAATACTGAGTTTCCCTTTGATCATGGCCTCCTTACTTTTCCCACATCTTATGATGACTCTCTTCAGAGTGATGAGCCTAAAGAAAACAAAACTGATCCCATAGACCTTGTATATACTCCTACACCTTTTATAGTCCCAGATAGGTATAAACCTCTTGTTTTACCTTTTGTACTCCATGCTTTCCCTGCAAATTATTATCTATATTTTCCAAGATTTGACGGTGAATGTAAGAATGTCAACGCTGAGCAACATGTGCAGAATGTTGAGACTTTTCTAGACCTTTTTGAAGTTGATGAAGAAGATGTCAGTATAAGGCTTTTTGCTCTTTCTTTGCAAGGCAAAGTGAAGAGTTGGTTCAAAGCCCTGCCTAATGCGAGCATCTCAGATTTCCAGCAGTTCATCAAATCTTTCCTCGACAAGTGGGTGATCGGACAGAACCTTTTCTTGATTATAGAAGAGTATAACCAGCTGAAAAGACTACCAAGGGAGACAGTACAACAGTTTTCTGCCAGATTTAACCAAGTTTATTGTTCAATTCCAGTTGAGATAAGCCCTTCTCCTAAATCCGCTCTCTTGCACTACCCGGGTAACTTTGATTTGGAAATGGAGTTTCAGCTGAGAGAAAGGAATCTTGCAACACTTGAAGAGATACAGAACAATGCAGTAAATGTAGAGGCTCATCTGCTGATCTGAAGGGCAAGGTTGAAAGAAGAAGAGACGAAAAACATAGATCCGAAGAAATCGACATCTCTAGAAGTAAAGCTTGACATTTTGGTAAGTGCAGTAGAAGAGATTATGCAGAGGATCACCACAAGGAATGAGAATAATGTTCAAGTCCATGGCTCGCTGATTGAAGAAGAACAAGTTGTTGATCCAAAACATCTTCTTTCTTATCCCAATTGTTATAGATCTAATAATGATTGTCTTATAGATCATCTTGGAGAAGAGAGATCTGTTGATATGACGTTTATGCTTGATGATGTGTTTTATACTGATGATTTGCCTCAGTTTGATCAGTATGATTATGATTATGTTCTCCAAACAGAAGCTAATCTTACAGACAAATCAGCAGCTAGTTTGTGGGAGGAAGAAGTTCACTTCAGCAGCTCGAGTACAGTGATCAACCGATGCATATCAGCTATGACAATGATGAGGAAAGTGCAGCAAATTTTGAAGTGAAGGATCTTTGCCTTTTTGTTTTGATTCATTTCAGTTCATCAAAGACAATTTCCATGAAATCAAAAATCAACTGTCAACAAGTCTTGATCGGGACCATCTTGAGGGCAATAAAAACCTTGTTCAAGACTTCTCATATTCAGATTTCCAGCCCCCAAATGCCATTGATTGTCAAGTTGCACATGAAGACATGGAATTTGGAACATATGATCAAATGATACAAGAATATTCCCTACCTTTCTGTTTTGAAGCATTTCAGTTTTTGAAGGGTAAATTGCATAGTAAATCTTCAAATGAGCAGCCTGTAGGAAATCAACAGTCTCTCAGTTTTAATGTTGAGGATGAGACAGATAGTGAAATTCTTGAGAAAGTTGTTAATGAGAAATCTTCCCCTGAAATGATTGATGAAATCATTTTGAATACAAAACCCTCCCTAGCCCCAGATTTGCAGCCACCAAACACAATTGAAGGTCATATTATAGATGAAGGCGTGGAATCTAAAATACATGATCTAATGATGCAAGAGGATTTTGTACCCTTTTGTTTTGAAGCATTTCAGTTTATAAGGCAGAATCTTCATAATCTCTCTAACGAAAAAGATGATCAGCCAGTAGGATGTCATACAGTTTCAATAGATACATCGCAGCAGTCTTCTCAAGTTTTTGATGATCCCATTGCTTGTGTGTTGGATTATATTTGCTGTAAAAGTTCTTCTCCATTAGCTAACCATATGACAAAAGAGAATGTTGATAATAATCTGATTCAAAGGTCACCTTCATTGTCTTGTTTAACAGATTTTTCATTACAAAGCTCAGATCAAAGTTTGTAGTCATATGAGGAGATTGATAAAGGAGACTTTTGTTCTATTTGGAATCAGCAACAGAGTTTGGTTATTCACAAAATTCAGGACCTTTTTGACAGCCTGTTGCTGTCACCAAAGAAAGACAGCACCGATGTGAGGAAAATATTAATATCCAGCTATGAAGATTACTTGGACCAGAGCAGTAATGTGTTAATGGAAATCAATAGCTATGCTTATGAAGACCCTTTTGCAGTATTCTTGAAGTCATCCAGCCAATTCATATTTTGCAAGTTTATCACCAGTCAACTTGATTCCGAGTTTCCATGGGAGTTTCCTTTCTATTCTTCCCTTTTCCTGTGCATCAGAAAGCATTTGGGAAGAAATCAAATAACAGCCAAGATGCTAACATGGTTGCATTGGTTGTTTCATTTCACTTGATCTGGCAGTGAAATAGAATAGTTAGAGTAGGTTTTGATGAATAAGCTCCATTTTGAGCATATTTTCCAGTTTGTTGGTTGTGTTTATGTATCGAGTCAATTTTTAATTGAGTGAGAGTCAAATTGTGTCATCATGTCATCAGTTTTCAGTCATGCATTTCATCTTGAGTTTTTGATTCCATTGCCCAATGGATGAAGGCGTTGTCTACTTTCCAAAGATATGTAGTTCTTGGCACCTCCAAGGAGCTACCATCCCCATTGGATCTAATGTTAGTGTCAGTCATTGTAACCTTCCTCCAGTGATCAAACTTGCTCTTACAAATTGATTTTAAGATGTCAAGGTCAAATTTTGTCATTTCAGTGAGTTTTCAAGCAAAATTTGGTCACTAGGTATTAGGTCTAGGGTTTGTTTTCACTCTTTTCAAAGTTGTCCAAATTTCGATCCATGTCACAATTCAGCTGAGTGTACCATCATTCAAAGGGTTTTCATCATCATGTCAGGTTCCAATGGGTCATTTTACACCTTGTTCATGCTTCAGTTATGCCTAGGTAAGGTTCATTTCCCTCTCCTAGGGCTTTGGAGGTAATTTCTCTTGGATGGTCAAATCATCAGTAAAAATTGTATCCTGATGTTCATTTACCTTACCCTATCCATAATGTACCTTATTAAACACTTCCCATCACTAAAATCCCCAAAATTCCTCATTTCTGCACAAACCCTAGTTTCTTGCTACAACTTGGCAATTTTCTAAGCTAGGCATGTGTTTTGCCCTTTTGGACCCCTTCCCCTCACTCAATCTCTGAAATTCCACTTTCCCCTACTTCCTAACTGTTACATTGAAATTTGTC
>APFE030009958.1:4330-22478 GCA_000404065.3 Pinus taeda
CAAGCTCAAAGCAATCCTCACACAACACCCCAAATGCCTACAAAGAGCAGCACTAATGCACTAAGAATTCCTCAATCAAAGTCTATATGTTCCAAACTAGCTGCTCATGGGCAATGGAGGAGGCCTATAAAGGAGAAGGAGTCTCCATGAATAGGTAAAGGATGAGCTTTCCCCCAAGATAAGTGGATGGTCAGTCGAACAGACATGCCAGAGAAAGGATGGCGACCTCAACAATGCTAACAGCCAAGTCTGGAGTCATTTGGAAGGTTGGCTGTTAGAACAAATTCACCTAAATAGGATCAGCGCGGGTGCAAAACTGGGCTGGCGCGCTGGCATCGCAGATCAATTATAGAAGAAGTCTGGTCAGCGCTCAATGATACAAACGGAGGGTGCGCTGTCCGTGAAATTGGACTAGCGCAGAAAACACGTGTGCTTCTGCACTGGCAGCGCAGCAGTTACATTATCCTCCACCAGTCAGCGCGGTTATTTAATGAACAGACGCGATTATTCAATTAACTTAGGCAAAGAGGGTTTTTAGCCATTTCAAAGAGCATAAGTGAGGTGAATGTGGTTTTAGGGCACAGTAGGGAGACTGACATGATGGCAGTGACATTTTACTGTGTAACAAATATCATGGATCTCCTTAGCAAAGGCTATGTCCATTTCCCTCTGAAATGTGGCTCTTGCATTCTTGAGTCCAAAAGGCATTTTGACATATTTAAAAGCTCCCTAGGGTGTTGTAGAGGTTGTTTTGTCTTGGTCATCTGGGTGAACTAAGATCTGATTAAATCTTGAGAAACCATCTAACAGGGAAATCCTTGAAGCCCCCACTACCCTTTGTAGGATATGATCCATTTTTGGTAAGGGGTAGTGGTCTTTGAGAGAGACTTTGTTCAAATTTCTCAAGCCAACACAAAGTCTTATCTCTCCAATTTTCTTTCTAGTGGGTACTAGATTTGAAATCCATTCAGAAAATCTGATAGGTGTGATGATTCCGGCTTCAAACATTTGTTTTACTTCTTTTTCCATTAGGGGAAGGAGGACTGGTTTAATCCTCAGCTTTTGTTTAGAAGGTTTTTGATTTTCTTTCAAGGGTATAGTATGTTGAATGACTAAAGTATCATAGGACTTGAGATCCTCATAGCTCCAAGAAAACACATCTTGGAACTCTTTAAACAACTCAATGTATTTCAGTTTTTTGTCAGGAGGTAATGTTTTAGAATGTTTTATCATTTTAGGATTTTCTATGGTCCCAATGTTACATTCCTCAATTTCTGCATTTAAGGGTTGCATTTTTGGCTTTCTAGGAATGTCATTTGAATCAAAAATATCTTCTAAGGGAGTTAAACCTGTGGGCAAGAAATTATCCTTTAGTTCAATTACTTCAAATTCTTCCTCAATCATTTCACCAAAATCTATTTTTTTAGCTTTTGTAAGTTTGTATAGTCAAATATTGTTGGATGCAAAATCAGATTTGCTGTAGTCATTCATATACAGGGCTCAACTTTGTCAACTTGATGTTGATCATCAATAGTGCTTGTGTCTATATTTATATTTGAGAATTCTTCTTTCATTGTCAAGAAATTATTTATTTGGGTGTCATTCTCAAATACTTGCCAATTTTTTACATTATCTGGGACAGTAGGCCTATGTTTGATCTCAGTAGTGAAGTGGTGATTGGGCTCGAAACGAAGTTTACAAGTGCTGGCAAAAGTTGCCAAACTATGGGTGTGTAGGTTATGACTTCTTGGAATTTTAGTGAGCTGAAATTCTAAGAAGCTATTAAGTAATTCAGTTGTAGCCCCCTGTAAGACCTTAGCCTGATATCATTTGTAACAAAATTTCCCTTCATCTGTTGTATAATCAAATCCGAGTCCCCTAGAATTGAAATATTAGTTGCCCCTAGACTTCTAATTTGTTTGAGACCCAATAGGAGGGATTCATATTCAACCATATTGTTTGTACATCTGAAATTTAGCCTATATGCATGACCTTGAGCATGGTCATTCTGCATGTTGTGTATCCAAACACCTGCCCCTACTCCTAATTTGTTTACTGACCCATCAAACTCTAAATACCATAAGACTTCTTGGTCATGAATAGCCTTGACAGTTTTGGAAGTTTGTTCAGTAGGCAGGTTTGGCTTTTGTAACTCATGTGATATGTCATTTTGCTTTGTTGAATCAATCACACAAAAACCTTTTTTATCTAAAGAACTTGATTGTTCATTCATGCTTTCTGTTTGTGTTGTTCTCAAGAGTTTGACATCGGTTTTGGGACACATGTCAGCATTGTATAAGATAAATGAATCCATGTCAGAGTGAATGGAATGGATGGGGAAGTTTTGGGGCTTTTCTTGACTGCTAACCACATATTTCATAAATGTTTCTCGGTATAATCTCTTTGGCTGGCCAAAGACTGAAATTGTGGCATAGGACATGTCCAGCTGCAAAGATCCTTGGAGTTTGGTACCCCAAGATCTGGACAAAATCATACCATACTTAGGTGGAATGTCAGCTACCACCACATCCATCAAGATTGTCTTAGCGGACATTGGACTAAAGAAACACAGAGAAATTTGATTAGGCCTAGGCACCTGACCTAACTGGAATCAAAGGAGAAAATGTCCTTATAGGGTCTGGTGATGTCTAGATCTAGATTTTCCATCACAGACTTAGGCATCAGATTATAGGAAGCGCCTAAGTCAAACATTACATTATGTAATATTTTGTCATGAATGTTTAAGCTCACATAGAATGGGGGAACTCCTCCATCTACTGATTTTCCATTGACTTATGGACCAAAAATTAGTTCTGGTTGATCATCCAAAACATTGACTGCATCCCTATTCTCGGATATTTGCAATGACCTATTGATTCGTTGTCTATAAACTTCATGTTTGGCCAATTCAGAGAGGGGAATGGAAATTTTCAGCTTGCCACTTTCTGTTTCTAAGTTAAAAGGTTTTTCTATCTGATTCTTTACATTTAGGGCAGCAAGCTTCTCTTTTTCAGCTGAGCTTTCTTTGACTTTCTCTTGGTTATGGGTACTGTTATCAGGTACATCTGACTTGTCATTATTTTCTGGAGGGTTATTCAAATCTTTTATTGAAGGATGGGGTGTGAATGAATTGTTTCTTGAAGGATTTAAGTTTGATATATCCTCCTTAGTGACTTCATTTTGTTGGGTTTTATCAGAGGATTCTTTTGAGACAACTTTATCCTTTGTTTTCTTCAGCTGTTTAGTATCTTTCATATTGGTAGGCTGAGGCACATCTATGGCTATGCTTCTCAATTTGTACTGTTTATGAACCTCATAGACTACTACGTCATAGCCTTCTCTAAAATCAAATGACTCTCCAGATTTGGTTTGAAATTGATTGAATTCATGGGCCTTTTGGTCATCTTGAGTTAGAAAAACTTGATGTTCGCTATCTAGGCCCATTAAGTTAATGTGAG
Organism: Pinus taeda; assembly: GCA_000404065.3. Classification (NCBI taxonomy): domain Eukaryota; kingdom Viridiplantae; phylum Streptophyta; class Pinopsida; order Pinales; family Pinaceae; genus Pinus; species Pinus taeda. The sequence goes on from APFE030009958.1 coordinate 7,789, forward strand.
GATCCTCTGTTGGTTCACTTGAGGTTGAGGCCTTCGCATAATTCTCTTGAAATGGAGGTCTAATATTCTGATCAGTTCCAGTCCTTCCAGTAGTATGGTTTTGGCCTTTTCTAATGTTTTGAGCTCTAGTAGAGTTACTTGGTTGCCCTTCCCAGGATGATTTTCTTTCAATGGTCTCTACCCGGTCTCCCAATCTGTCCATTCCTTTGATGATTGCATCAATTTTTTGCTCAAATGTTGAAGGTTCTTCTTTGAATGTTGTTCTTCTTTCAGTTCTAGCCCTGTTCCGTTTGGCAATCAAATTTGCCTCTACACTAACAACTACATTCTGCATGTCTTCTAGGCTTGGAGGGGCTCTTTCTCTTAGCTGATATGCCATGTCTGAATCAAATCCATCAGGAAATTTGATCAAGGCTAAGTCAGGTGGGTGTCTAAGGTTCTGAGGGATAGCATTGTATGCATTGTTAAATCTAGCACAATAACCTTGGACAGTCTCTTGTTAACCCCTTTTTAAATTGTCATATTCAGTTAAAATGGGTCTTTCTTCTTTTCCCATCTGCTTAAGAAGACTTCATATAGGGCCTCAGGATCAGCTAGAGAATTTGCAGTAAGAGACCTAAACCAGGTCCTTACATCACCAGTTAGACTTTAAACAAAGATCTTCATCCTTACTCCATCATCATCAATTTCATAGTTTTCAAAATAGTCCTGAATCTTCTTGGTGTGCATTTGCGCTGTATAGGAACCAGCACCATCAAAATAAGTGATCTTACTTTGATAATCCTGAGGCATAGCCCCTGGATTTGCAGGAAACTGTAAAGGAGCATACCGATTTTCCATAGTTACAAGGATAAATGGGACAACAGGAAGAAATGGGACAGCTGGAACACCAGGGATGATGGTAGATATGTGTGTAATAGATGGGGGAGTAGAGCATGTGCCTTGAGAAGTGGATGAAGAACTAGGGGAAGAAGGGGCAATATGAGGACGAACTGAAGCTTCAGCAGGGGTTGGAATATAGCTTTGTTGAACTGTTTCAGGACTTGAATCAACAAACTCTTCTTGTTGCTCTTGTTTCCTAAGGATCTTAGGAATTAAATTGGGTTTTTCAAAAACAGCTAGAGGATCTGGGTTAGGATTTGACCTTGTGTAACAAGTTTGCTTCTTTGGAGCCAGCTTCTAGATTTGTTTTTGGTGTTTTTCTGAGGATGTTTTCAATCACAACTTTAGACAATACTTTATAGGAAATTCTTTTGAAACATAGGAAGCTTGAAATCTCCTTTGACTTATGTTGAAACAAGGAAACTGATTTTGTCCCCAGCGGAGTCGCCAATGATGTTATCACTCAGGTTGTTCCCTACTTCCTGTAGGGAATATGGCCGAGGTAACCACTAACCAATCTTTTAGCTGCAGGTCCTAGCCTACTTGCAACCAGAGAGGGTTATCTCTTTGTAATTTAGCTTTGTTTTGAAGTGTTTTAGGCTAGTTATGATGAACATGGTTTGGTTTTAAGTTTGTTGGATGGTGATCCCAGACGAAACTGGGATGCAAGTGTATAATTGTTTTTTCCATTGGGCAATGGTCACTGCAAGTGTAATTGTTGAAAGAGTTTCTTGGTGAAAAGGTAGTGATACAGAGCAGGATAGGCAGGCTAGAAACAAATTTTCAAATCTGGAAATGATGAAATGAAGTCAGGGAATGAAAGGCAATCAAGAATATTTGATTATACTGGCAGAGGGAAAGTGTATGAATATTGTGTAGGAGAAATTAAGGATTCCTAAACAGTATTCATAATGAGAGAACTAGTGCAAACATGAGGAGTTAAGAATTCATATTCATGACTAGTCCTGAAGAAAACATAATTAATAATAGAGATTGAACATAAGGTGCATTCAAACAAATCCTATGCTATTCTTCTTCTCTGTTACCAATATCATGAAACATAGATGAGATTTACAAAAATAGAGAACATAAAACACAGTTTAGTATAACTTATTGTTCCACAACATGACACATGAATTCTATAGCAAGTCCCAGAACATCCAATCCACCTTCAGATCATTCAAACAAAGTGAACTTCAACCACCATTTGTATTAACACAGTCTGATATGTTATAGTGCAGTTCAGAAAGAAGAAATCATCAACCCACAATACATCTCTTTTACAAGTATATATAGGAGTTTTTACAAAATATCCCATAGGGAAATATTTGGACATTAATGTATCCATCTACTCTGACATAATTAATGAGTCATTTGTGGAAAAATTGCGCAGCAATAACTAAGGAATTAAAAGGTATTTACTCGTTGTGGCAGGTGTCGTGTGTGTTGTTGACCTTTTGACTCTGGCTGTCGGTGGGTGATCGCTTCCTTGAACTGTTGTCCTATAGTGCTGTCCTGTGACACCTGTTCTGCGCTTTTGAATATTAGCGTGAATTTCACCCACTATTAGTTTGAATTTTATGGTAGATTGATCCATATAATGCCATTTCCTCATGTAGTCAAGAAATGGGAAGAGATTCAAACTACTTTAAAATCTGAAGTAGACTTTTCGACCAATCCTCAGTTTTCAATTGATGTTTTCTTAACTTGTATAATGTTTCATCAACTTCAGTGTAGGTATAATAATTCGGCCAAACTGGAAAAACGTGTGCTACCTCATGCTCTATGTAAAACAAATCCTCCAGCTTGTCATATAAACTCTGCCCTGTGGGAGGGATTGCTTCTTCTGTACCATTGGATGATGATGTGATTTGATTTTGTATGAAGGTACTGAGTCTATTTGCATACTATTCCTGTTTTAGTAGCCTTCCAGCACTAGTAACCAGACTGGGTAAACCTTTGGCTTGCAAATTTGCAATCCTCTGTCTAAATGCATTTTCCTCTAACTGCATTTCCTGGCATTTCCTCTCTATAGTTTGGACAAAATTCCTCATGGTCAGCACCTTATTGACTCTTAATATAGTCTTTGTCCTGTTCTGGATGTTTAGTGCTGTCCGCTGGTCACCAGTACTAGTATTCAAAAAGTGAATCAATTGAGTAGCTTGCTCAGGCTTATTTGCTAGCAATGTTCTGGCTTTATGAGTTTCATGCTGAGCTACAGCCATCAATTCTATTTGGTCAAACATGGTTTGTATTCCCGTCCATTGTAAAGCAAGCGATTGGCCAATCTTTTTCCACAAAATTGTTTTTATCTCAATCAAGGTCCTATGGAGAGTGAGGTCTTTCTCCAAGGCCTTTATCTTATTTTACAGGGCCTTTACTTCCCTGGTTTTCTCAGCAACTGTCATTTTTGACTTATCATAACTAGCCTCAATCTTGGCTAGCTTTTCTTTTGTTTCCTTCATCTCTGCCATTTGCAATTCAAGAGACTTAATCTCTTTCATCATGGCCTCCATGCTCAAGCTGGCCTCCTGCACTGCTGCTGCTGTTGGATCTGTTGAAGTCGATGCACCTGCTGCTGAAGGTGAACCTGGGGGAGGTGCTGCTGTAGTAACTATTGTTGAAGGGGCTGTAATTATTGGAGCTGGTACTATTGGAGCGGTTTGGGATGGTTGAGGGGCCAACTCTGGTTGTTTCCCTTATTGAGCTTCCTCCAATGCTTTCTCTGTTTCCATTATCCTTTCATTCATCCTCATAAGTAGACTTACCGCATCTTCTACTTCTTGTTGTTGTGCTACTTCTGTAGTTTGAGGATGTATGGTGACTGGCAGCTTCATTTTTTTTCTTAATGCTGCTATGTCTTCCTCCTTTTTTCTAATCAAGGCCTGTGTGCCTTTTGGATCTTTGGGATAATGTCCCAACTCTATGATGATCTCCTCCAAGGATTTTATCCTATTATCCTTGGCCAATGATGAGGCCTTTTCCAGCTCTAACTGGGCAGAAGTATTATATAGAGAGTTCTGCAATATGTGGGCTAGTAGAGCCTTCTCAGCCAGTGTAGAATAAACCATTTCTCCTGTCTGCTTATGTAATTCAATCTGGTTTAAAGGATGAATATCTTTCGCTAGTACCTCTAGATTGGTTCTAATGTAATCTACAACTGACTGTGGCTACTATGCCGTAGGCCTGAAGTGACTAAGAGTCATATTCTCGGCCTCTATATCATATGCTGCCATTAGCCTTTGCTGATTTGTCGGTGCCATTCTCATTAACTAGTTGTAAAGGTGAAACCTTATAGGCTCGTTTCTAGCTTTAATCTCTGTGAATGCCTTCTTTATATCCGAGCCCCTTTAGGCCTGCTGTTTGGAGGATGAAACCTCCCCACCTGGTTGTTTCTCTTTCTCCTGCTAAAAGGAGGTGGCCGATGTTTCCAAAATAGGAGGGATCTACTACTCAGAAGTCCCCTCACCCCTGATGTTTCCTATGGTCTCTTCAGTGATTTCCTCCTTGGCATAGGGATTTAGCCTCTACCTTTTTGCTCCTTGCTAGTCCATGGATGTCCCTGTGGGTGTACCATCTATTCTATCCCTCTTTTTACCTCTTTCCTCATTGTGAGGAGTTTGTAGCACAGGGATTTCAGGTGCTTTTGTTTGTGTTAAAGGGCTTTGCTCTTGACCCTTTTCCTGATTTGAGGATGGCCGCTCCTCCATTGTGCGTTGCTGCTCATAATGCTCAATTTCTTTTCCCTTTACTGCTGATGATATGGCCTCCTTAGAAGGTTGCCTTGAAGTAGCAGTTGATGTGCTTGCTCCCACTGGTTGAGGTTGTGTGAAGGTGACCTGTGCAACATAATCCAGGTCAATCCTTTTCTCAATTTTGTTCATGTCTTTCTCTAATTTTTCTCCTTTAGTGAGCTCTTCATTATTTAAGGTGCCCTCTACCCATTCTGGTTGATTGGCATATTGTTCAATGTGGGGGAGTAGCTGGTGGACATATCCTGAAAGCCTGTATTTGATTCTTCTAAGGCTTATGAAGTGTTCAGGGTCATATGGTGCTTAGTAGAAGCTCTGTTTCAGCATGATTTCTTGTCCTAGCATGTTGTCTGCATCTTTCCATGCTTCTTCCCTTTTGTTGAAAACAAAGGGATCCAACTGGTGTCTGATTTTAAGTTGTTCCTTCTTGTTTTTTCCATGGAAATGTGTCAAGTCTGCATTGCTGAACTGCCTGAAATGTTCCAAGGCAAAAAGTCTCAGGGGGACATATCTTGGCAGCTTATAGGGAGACAACTCACAACCATAAATTCTGATTACTCTGTGGTTTTGGTAGAAGTACCAATCACCAATGATGTAGCCCTTAGAAAGATGCAAGATCCTTTGCATTTCAGCAGTAAGTATGGTAGGAGGAGTCACCGTTAATAGGAAAGTAGCTGGGTAAATGAATAGGTCAATAAACTCACAATATGTGTATGGGGAATGGTGGACTTCATGGAAAACTGAGGTCCAATAAACAACATATGTCCTCTCTCCCTTTGGGTCTAATCTCCGGAGAGGAACCTTGAAACTATCTGGGTGATAGTAGAGCAACAAGTGGTATATATAAGAAGTGTATTTAAACAATTTTTCTCTCTCCATCATCATGAATTGTTCATGTATCTTGTTTGCTATGAATGTGGCATAGTCATACATGACAGCAGGCGGCTGCCCTAGGGTGAATATGGTTAGGAGAAAGAATACAGTCTCATCCACAAATTCTCCTCTTTTGCATCCTAAGATGTATGAAATCATGTCCACCAGGAGCTTCCCTCTTTCATTAAATGAAGCCTGATGATAGGGAGGAGGATGATCATATTGGCACTGTGGCTCCATAAATAGCTAACTAACTCTTGATATTTCTGCTTTAGAGAGCCTTGCACCATGATCCAGCAAGAGTTTCATTGTGAGGGGAACTAGAGGCTGAGGAGGTTCAAAGTTCATCATGTCATTTATTACCTGAGGAGAGATATAGAAGAGCACAGACCCATCTGGACTGAGAATTTCCCTCAGAGTGGGTTCATAGTGTGCACGACATAGGTGGATGAAATCAGGTAGCACATTGACTTCTGGAAGGTAATATATAGGCATGCTAGATTGCCAAATCCCTAAAATATCAGTGTTATTTTTGTGATTGTGTTTGAATTGGCCCACAACTTTGAGGTGAGAAGTAAGGCCCGTCATATCTCTAATCTAAAAGTCTCTGTCTGCTAATGGTAGCCATTCTAAGTCCATGTGTGGAGCATTTAAAGGAGCTATGTTCAAGGCCACTGGAGTCTCCATAATTTATACTTGCTGGTATTGATTGCAATGTGGGTGCAAATAGCAATAGGAAGTAGAATTTAAGCTCAAAGGATATTAGCAGAAGTATTAACACTGATTTTCTATCTCAATCGGATCTTTATGTATGAAGTTTATGATGAACAACAAATTTACAGCACTTTTGACTCGGTTTTCACACAATTTTGACAAATCACAGGATTTCTGGACAAAATGCCGAGAAAACAGAATTGAATTCAGCCCGAGGTGCTGAGGAAAATGAGAGGCGAGGATTTCCCTTTTTCAGATAGGTTTAGAACAGAGGAAAGAGGGCACTTTAGACTAGTTCAATTCAACACTTTGAACAATTTCTTGAAGTTTTCTGTGGGTGAAAAGGACGCAGAGAGTGTTATAGTGGCGCGTTTATAGAGGGATAGAGCCAAATTTGTAGGTTTATTGTGAGTTACTAGCTTAAATGGTGTATGTAGGTCAGTGGGAAATTGGTAGGAACTTGTTTGGAAGCAATTACAGGTTCATTCGGCAACTTATAAACCAAAAAAGTATAAAAAACAGGGGTTTCAGTCCAAAATGTGGACAAATACCTGTTTCCAGGGTGCCGAGGGTGTTTAACAGGTACAGGTTGAGTTGCGGAGACAAACTACGGTGTCGAATTTGTAGGTTGATAGGCTGTAGAAGCTCTGGGAGTGAAAATAGCGAAAAACGCATACACATCGTTTACACAGCGAAAATACAAATAAACCAAAAATAGTCGTTTTCACGACTTTTAACCAAATTTTAGAAATTTGGCACTTTTTGGCGCTTTCCTCGGATGACGTCATCATGACGTATTTTTTGTCATGTAGCGGGTACGGAAGATGACATGGCAGGTGACATAGATGATGACATCATCAAGACATGGTGGCAGGGTGATGACATCAGCGGGTGACATGGCGTAGGTACGGTGCAGTGGCAAGCAACGTGGTGGCATCGTCACGCAGTGATGTCGGCAGGCGGGGAGGGCAGTAAGCAGTTTTCGTTGGACCACTTTTGGTATGGGAGTGGTATGTGTCAAGGGCGACCCGATGCAATAGGAGGCCGATAGCTGTCCCGAAGTATGACTGTGAAACCGTCGACCATTGGGTACTATCGTACCGCTATGAAGGGGCGCCCAATATTCATTAGGGCCGTCGGATCTAGGAGGGCCGATCCTACGATGGATAGGAGGGTAAACTGATCAGGGTTTAGTGGAAAAGCGTGCCCGATAAACATTAATTATTCATGGCTTCGGGTGGTTAAAACCTTATGTTTTGGGTTCAATGTTTTTACGGTGCAGGACTATGGTTATTTATTAATTGGACATTAATAAAATCCAAATGCAATACGTACGCAGGGTATTGTATAGTTTCATGTGTGGGGGAGGTTTAGTATGGTTATTTATTTAACCCAAAATTAAATAAATCCCAAGGGTAGCGAACGCGGAGGGTCTAACAATGGGTCCCAAATGGACGTAATGTTTCCCGACTTTTAGTATTTGGCTATAGTTTCCATGGGGAGGGATATTTAGTGTTTTTTGGGGTTTTTATATAGTTTCTTGTAGAATAGGGGTGGGGAAGTGATTTAGGGAGCTAGATAATAAGGTTAGATGTTAATATGAGTTCTATGGAATGAAAAGGAAGGAATGCATGTTAAGTTTATAGAATGGAAACTTGAGCATAGATAAATGTATGGATTGTGTAAAAATCATCTTTACACAAGAAATGTGGCTTCTTTTTACTAAGTCAACTCAGAAGTTAACTTGGTTTTTTAATAAGAATGGAGTGAAACTGGACTATTTGGGCAAATCCCAAGGTCCTTGGGGGGATGTTAGTGAATGATTTCTGAGGGGAATGAAAGGGGAAGTTAGTCATGCTTCCACTGTTGTACCATCAAATAACTGTCATGGTGTAAATGCCATAAGTGAGATAAGTCCTCCTTTGACAAGATAAAAAGTAATGATAACCCTGTTTCTACAACCTCAAACTACCTACCTAGCCTAATACACCTAACATTTTTTCTTCCTTTACATTGGGTGCACTTGAACTGGCAAACCCTGATTGTCCTTTTTTCTTTTGATTGTCCTCCCATTAAATGTACCCTTATCTCTTCCAAGGGCCCAGATTAAGCAGTTGGTCTCCTTAAATTCTCTACCTAGCTAGCCATCTGCCAAGCATGAACTGTTTGGACAGGTATTACTTTCTCTATTCTACAACAACAATTTAAACATGGCATGGTCCAGATTGAACTGTTGGGCCATCCATCAAATGATATGAGCAACAGTACCTCCACATGGTAATCCTGCAAAATAAGATAGCAGTGGCATTCTAACTAGCCACTTTCTTGGTCTTTGATTTGGGGTTCATTTTCATTATTTTTTCTGACCAATTGATTTTCTTGCCTTTTGATTATTCTTTTAAGGCATACCCTCTTTTCATCTTTTAATTTTATTTTCCTGTATACAAAATATGGAATGTTTGTAGCATGCAGGGATGAACATATTTAGCACTTCCACTGTCAATCATGAAAAATGAAACCTATTGGTATAGGAATCTAACATTTACTAGTCAGATAAATTTTGTAGGGGTAAATTTTGATGATGAAGTTAGGGCTCTGTTATTTGTGTGCACATTTCTAGAAAGTTGGAATGCCTTAGTTATGGCTTTTAGTACTTTGTCTTTGGATCTAGTACTTTAAAGTTTGATGATGTTGTTGGTGCCATCCTTAGTAAGGAAATATGATGGAAAAGCTTCGGTGAGACATCAGGTAATTCTTTGACTATAGAGACAAGGGAGAGAAAAATGGAAAGACGAAGAAGCCTAAGAAATATCAATAAGTCAAGAAAAGTCAAATCCAAATCCAGATCAGGGATTGTTTGCTGCAACTATGGGAAGAAAAGACACTTGAAGAAAGATTGTAAATATCAAAAGGGAAAAGAAGGTCATGGAAAATAAGATACCAATTATGAATCAAATGTGATAGGTTATGTGTTGCAAGATGCTTTGATTCTTTCCTTAGAGAATATTATTGATGTCTAGGTGGTAGATACAATGGTCGCATTCCCTGTAAAATCATTGGAATGGGTAAGTTTTTTATAAATAAACTGAATGAAAGCCAATGGTTATTGAAGGAGGTAAGGCATGTTCCAGATCTGAAGAAAAATATAATTTCAACAGGGTAATTGGGAGGTTACGTTTTTGTAACTACTTTTACAGACAAAACCTAAAAGGTCACTAAAGGACCCTTGGTAATAGAAGAATTAGAAAACGTTGGTACATTATGTTTATGCAATTTTATTTATAATTTGGTTAATGCTTTAACCTCCACAAAAAAAAATATAGCACTCTAGCATCATAGGCTCGGGAACATGAGTGAGAGGGTATACATATTGTTTCACTCGAGAAATTCGTTGCCAAGTATGAAGCATTTTCATTTGGATTTCTGTGAAAATTTTGTTTATGAAAAATAGAAGAGTGTCATATTTATTAGAGTTGGGAAGGAAAAGAAGAGAAAAAAAGTAGATATTGTGCATATAGATGTATGAGCACCTCTTTAGGTATCATCTCTCAATGGCTCTCACTATTATGTTACTTTTAATGATTATCTAGGAAAACCTCGATTTATTGTGTCCAAAATAAATTTGATGTATTTTATACTTTCAATAAATGGAAATATTTAGTTGAGAATGAGATAGGAAAGAAGTTGAGGTGTCTCGGATCAGACAATCGAGGTGAAAATTGCAACAAAGAGTTTGATAACTACTGTTCAAAGCATGGAATTCATAGATGGAAGACATTTCTAGGAACACCACAAGAAAATGGTGTGCCAGAAAGGTTGAACAGGACAATCATGGACCTTGCAAGGTGCAGGAGATTGCATGCAAGATTGCTCTTACAATTTGGGAAGACATTGTAGATACTATTGTTTATCTAATAAAAAAAAAGGGCCTTCAAGTTCCTTGGATGGTGGTATTTTAGAGGAGGCATGGACAAGTACAATGGTAAACTATGCATTTTTAAATACCTTTAGTTTTTTAGCCTTTGTCCACATTAATAAATAAAATACAACAAATATTGAGATAAAATAAAATAAATTTACCTTTATTGGATATGGTGTTAATGCTTTTGGTTATCACTTATATTACTATGAAAATAAAAAAATCTTTAGGAGAAAAGATGGCATATTCAATGAAAAGGTCTTCTATAAGGATCAGATGTAGGAAAAGAAAAGGGAAAAGGAAAAAAATGCACAGTTCTTGATGAGATCAAAGAAAAAGTAAATGTTCTTAAGAATCATAATGATTAGTAGCCACAACTAAACCAACAACCATAGTAGCAACAAGCACCTCAACCACATCAAAGTGGTGTTATAAGATATATCAAGATAAGTAGACCCCTTGAACAATGCTCTCCTTCATTATGTTATGTATTGTTGATTGATTCTAATGAACCAAAAAGATATGAAGAAGCAATGTAGGTAGAAACCAATAAGTGGGAGAAATCCATGGAAGAAGAGATGGACTCCTTGATGCATAACCAGACTTCGGACTTAGTCAAGCTTCTTGCAGGTAAAATAACATTGCAGAATAAATGGGTTTACAGGTTAAAGGAACAAGACGGAGGTAAACAAAGGTATAAGGCTAGACTTGTGCTAATGGGGTTCACACAAAAGAAACATATAGACATTGATGAAACTTTTTTCTCCCGTTTTTAAAATGACTTCAATCAAAACTATTATAATTCTAGTGGCAGTCAAAAATTTGCATCTTGACCAGTTAGATGTAAAGACAATTTTTCTCCATGGGAATTTGGAGGAAGAAATATATATGCAGAAACCAAAAGGGTATGAGGTCAAAGGGAAGGACAAATTTGTGTGCAAATTGAAGAAGTGGTTGTATGGCTTAAAACAGGTTCCAAGGAAATGGTATCTAAAATTTGAAAGGTTTATGTCTGAACAAGGTTATGCTAGATGTCATTCTGAAAAATCACAAATTAACATTGCCTCAAAGTAAGTACATAGAAAAGGTGTTGGAAATATTTAATATGCAGAATGCAAAACTAGTTAGTACACCTTTGGCTAGCCATTTCAAACTAAGTAAGGAGATGTGTCCTGAGACCCAGGAAGAGATAGATTATATGTGTAAAGTTCCATATGCATCAACAGTTCGAAGCTTAATGCATGCAATGGTCTACACAATACCTGATATTTCACATGCAGTGGGAGTTGTCAACAAGTATATGAATAATCCTGGAAAAAAGAATTAGATGGTAGTGAAATGGATTCTCGGGTATTTTAGAAGTACAAAAAAGCAAGCATTATGATTTGGTGGTTCAAACATTTCTCTATAGGGATATGTTGATGTAGATATGGCAAGTGATAGAGATAACATGAGGATCACCACAGGGTATGTGTTTATTATAGGTAGAACAATTGTTAGTTGGGTTTCAAATTTACAAAACATTGTTGCAATTTTAACAAGGGAAGAAGAGTATGTTGCCACTATAGAGTCTAGTAATGAAATGATTTGGTTATAAAGGTTTATGTATGAATTGGGCAAGTAGCAGGAGATGGGAAGGTTATATAGTGACAACTAGAGTGAAATTCATCTTGAAAATAACTCATTATTTCATTCCAAGACTAAACATATACATCTCAAGTACCATTTTATATGCCCAGTGTTAAAAGATGGACAATGTCCATTGAAGCTTTAAAAGATATGAACTAGCCAAAATATTGCAAACATGTTAACAAAAGTTGTAACCAGGGAAAAACAAAGATTCTTCTTAGTTTCAATTGGTCTTCAAATATGATGATGAAGATGAAACAGTCAGGTCCAAAGTGGAAGCATTGTCTAGCAAATAAAGCACCGATGAAGTTGCTATAATCACTTCTCCATGTGGGAGGTTGTTGGGTGTGGAGCCTAATTATCTTCCTGATTCAGAGGTCTTATTTTAGCTAGTTTTATACCCTAAGAGGGCTATACACCCCTCCACGTGGGGGGTGCGGGAGGGACTTGTCCCGCCCCCCGCACACATGGGTCCAGGAGGAACCATCCCCAATAGTTGGGGGGTCTGAGAGCTAGCAAGTTATTGGCAGGGATTTAGGGGAAATGCCTCCGATGCTAAAAATAGATGAAAAGTTTCCTTGTAAAATATTGTAATTTCATAGTCAAATTAAGTCATTCATTATATAAGATAATTATGATGATCGGGAAGTAGAGGTTATGTTAATTTAGGGTTTTTTTCCTATCAGGCAACCCTCAGTTTATATGAGGGAATTGTATTATGGTTGTGTATGGTTATTTCTTAGGGAGAGAGAGGAGGTCGTGTGAGAGTGAAGAGGAAATTGAAGCAGATATGTTGTAGGTTGTATATTTTCATTTTTCTAGATAATATAAAAGGAAAGACCAGTTGTTTCTCCGTAGATATAGCCCAAATTGGATGAACCACATATATTTGTGTCTCTCTTGTCTTATGCATTTCTATATTTGTGTTTCTACAATATTTTGTGTATTTCATTGCTTCGTTAATTAAATTTTAACAACTGAGATGGATATGAGATCGGTGAAAAAGATAGATCCATCCAAGGGTGATATAGGATTGATGTTAGGTAACTGACACAAAAATATGGGTGAGAATTTTTTTCCTTAAATAATAGTTGTACACTTGCCAAAATAATTTTTTGAAAACTGGCTTGGAATGTACAAAGATATAGATAGGTTCCCCAAGAAAATGATGGCCTATGTGATGTTGCAGGTGGGTTTTTTGTTGTGGGTGGAGGGCCCATTGGCTATTTTCGGTGTGGGGTTGATGTGGCAGATGGAATGATGTATATGTTCTACTGTAATATGGATGAGTGGTAGGTCAAGTGTAGAATTTGGAAGTGCATTCAATTCAATCCAGTTGATAAACAAGAAAGGTGGCCCAAGAGTGGGGGTGACAATGAGAAAAGAAGAGAAGTATGAGGTTGATCTTATTAGATGTGTGGGTGAAAATGGTTCATGAGCCTAAGATAATGATCATGGATATTCATAGTGTGGAGAGTACTATGAACTAGGGCAATCCATGTGAGTGAGGCTCTATCAACTAATGTGGACATTTACTATGTCTTGATGGAAGGTGATGGTAGGCATGGTTAAGATGGTGGACCCTATGGCTTATTTAAGGGAAATGATGGCATGATCTGAAAATCTTTGGAGGAAGTCTATTATACTACATGAAGAATGATACCTTAAGTGTCGATTAGCACCGAGGGATTGGGCTAATTGAGAAACTCCTAGAAACTTGCAACTTTGAGAGTCAATACCCCAAGTGAAAACATTTTATGTATAATATAAAAACTGGAGTGAATTGAATTGTAGGATGACCCCAAAAATGAAAATGCTTACTAAATGGAACAAAGGGTACGATGTTGTAGATGAACATGTATTGGTCCCAATGTCACTGAAAATTTTGTGAAAGAAGGTCATGGGCTTGGGCAAAGGCTATAGGATGCTTGGGATCATGTGATAGATATACTCATAGGGATGCCCAATGTTGGATGGGTGATGCTAGGGGAGGAGGTCATTGGAAGGATGATGTCAGAGGATAGAGTGTGACACTCGGTCCTCAGCTAGGTGGTAGTGGCAGTGGATACCGCACAACCGATATTGGATCTAGCATTGGGTGAGGTAGGAGGGCCTCCATCAGGTGGTGTAGAGGGTATTGATCCCCTACCTTAGATATAGGGCTTGCAAGTACCAAGGGAAGCACACATTATGAGGATTCTCCCCCTTTTTAGATGACTCATTTTTTACTTTGCATTTTATTGATGTATATGTTTATTATGCTTTATATGTCTCGATGATGATATATATGTGATGTGTGATAATCTAGGATTTTATTAGCAATGCATTCAACCGCATGATTTTTATTTCTTGGTATATGTGAAAATGTGATATGATCAAAACCACATGCTAACCTCTATGCATGCAAGTATTTCCGAAAAATTCAAGGGTCACATACCTTGAAGGTTTTGTTTAGCTACGAGACAATGAGCTTAGAATCAAGGAAAATGTGTTGATAACTGATACCTAACTGGGTGACATCAACCAATATGCCTATGATGACATCGTATTCAGCTTGATTATTAGTGGTTGACCTAATGCATAGGTCATTCTGTTGGAGAACCATCTTATCAAGAGAGTATATGGTCCAAGCTACTACAACAAGATATTTTGGTCATCAAGAAGCACTATCAACGATCTATCTATGACGTAGAATGAAAATATGGATTTTAGAATACATCCATGAAGAGGTTATCATCATAAAAATAAGTCAAGGTGCATGTTTATATATCATAAGGCTTAAGTGATGGTTATGGGAAGAATTTTTTTAGTTAGAGCCCATTGACGGGGCCTTTGAAATGTGTGCCATTAGGCTCTACCAACATGTAGGCACCTTTTAGTAGACAATGTTTGATGATGTAAGTTCCTTTCCATAAGGTATT